>PVKN010001151.1:0-56289 GCA_004027915.1 Capromys pilorides | reverse complement strand
CCTTCTTGCCAGTTTCTATAGCAGTTCTAAACGTCCTTTTCAAGATCATCTTTATGAGGTGCTATGGTCTATGTTTAGATGTACCCCCAAAGCCTCATGTGGGACTTGGAGAAGGTAATTGGATGATGGGGCACTATACTCATGAGTGGATTTGTTCATCAATGAGTTTTTGTTTTTGTTGTTCTTGTTTTGAGACAAGGTATTCCTATGCATTTCAGAATGGCCTTGAATTCACCATACAGCCCAGATTGGCCTTGAACTTGTGATCCGCTGCCTCAGCCTCCCTAAGTGCTCGGATTACAGGCATGTGTCACTAATGACTTTATACCTAAATGTGCTGTCAGGAGTTAGGGTTTGGTCAGAAGAGGTGGGCCAGTGGGGAAGTGACTTAGAAGGGCACGTCTCAGTGCCCTGCCCCTTCCTTCACCCTCTGCTTCCCAATCACCATGGGTTGAGTACCTTTTCCTCTACCATGCTATATTGAAGCCAGTTCTATACAGACTGAAATTTCAGGCTGGGGTATTTTATCTTAGCAATAAGGAAAGTGACCAAGACAGGTGCGAATGAATATATATATATATATATATATATATATATATATATATACATACATATATATATATGGCAAATGTTGTTACCAAATGACATCCAGTGAAAAGGCAGGTTCATAAAAACATTATGATACTGCATGCTATGCTGGCCCTGCCCCTGGGCACAATGAGCTGATCTCCAAGACACGGCAAGGTGGTATTTGCCTGATCCCAGTGCTGGGGAGGCTGAAGGCAGGAGGATCACTATGAGTCTGAACTTCATAGTGAGAACATGTACCAAATACATTTTTTAAAAAATTATGGTGTGTCCTCATTCACCTTATTTACCAGACCTGGCACTGTGAGACTTCTGGCTCTTCTCACAGTCAAAATGACCATGAAAGGTAATGATTAAAGACATTGAGGCAGCCATGACAGTGCAACTAAAGACACAAGAGAATTTCTAGAATTGCTGCATGGGTAGCAAGAAAAATGGGATAAGAGTATTCAAAGAAAGGGAGAATATTTTGAGGGGGACTAACTGCAACGTGTCTTTAACAATTTTTAAAAAATTTAAACATCCACTGTATTTTTCAATCATACCGTGCACACAACAATGACCAATATTAGTGGTCATGTGCTGCTTATTTATATTATGCTAAATCCAAAATATTTTGCAAAACAAATGTAGGATTAAGACTAGATAGTGAGAAGAAAACCAAAAAGATGAGGACTTGCCTGAGCTGCACTGTCTCTGAAACCTAGAATAGGTCAGATTGCTGAGATGGAAAATTCACAGCTATACTAAACTCTGATAACTCTACAATAAGGGAAAGAAAGACACTCTGAAACAGTATTTTTTTTGGTGCCCCACTTATCTGTGATGGAGAAGCCAACAGACAACAGCAGCAATAGTGCTTTTGAAGCTTAAGAGTAGGTTAAATCATGCATGAGAGAAAAACCAAGAGCAAAAGCTGACAGCCCAGCCACAAAGCAAAGTAAAATGTGAGCCAGAAAAGACAAGATCTGAGAGCTGATTACTTAAAAGGTCTTAGCATTCCCAATCCAGGTGGGACTGAGGGGCTACACATGCCTACAGCACATCCAGCAATAGAGGAACAGAGAGGAAGAGAATGCTATTAACACAGAAAGTGAGATAAGGCTCTTTCAAATCAACTCCTACTGTAACAAATAACATAAGAACTCAATACAATGGCAGGATTCCAGAATTAACACTCATTGCTGCCCCAAGCAAGAACAGTGCAATAAACAACAAAGATTTTAAAATTAAAACATGAGAATCACATCTATATTCTAACTTAACCTTCAAAATAAAGAGGATATAAAGCACCATAAACTGAGAATTCCATTCCACCTCAACACCCTTACTCCTGGGTTATGATCAGAACAGGCTGCAATGCAATTCAACTCATGTTCCAAAATGCAACAAGCAGCTTCAACAGGACCCGCTGAAAGAAGAAGCATGTCGTCCTCTCCTCTCCTTGCTCCTCGTTTACTGATTCATATTTTGGTAGCAAGGTTACAATTAGCTCACCGGTATTTATAACACAGCAGTTCCCCTGAAAGATACAATCATCTAAAAAGGTTTTTAGAAGAAAACAAAGTGCAGCTTCTTCTTGTACTGACTGCAGATTCCCAAGGTCCTTTTCGATGAAGTCCTCAGGCTAACCTTCCTGGGTTCACAGTCACCATTCTGGCCATTTCTCAGCCTCCATGTTCTTATGTAACATTTACATAGTGCCATAAACATACCCGGAGTTGTGTAATGCTGCCAAACCAATAAAGCCTAAAGCAGGTCACTCCCTCCAGACTGTATTTGATTAGCACAGGTGTGCAGCTTGGGCTATGAAGTAAAACCCTGGCTAAGACAGACATTAACTTTGAAATAAGTCTATTAAAAAGCACAAATAAGAAATTAACTACCCTATGACATGTAGTCTATCAATCACAGAGTATGTTACTCTGCCCTGTAAGATAAAAAGTAACCCAACATTGCTTATTCATTGAAGTCAGAAACTGTCTAAAAATACCTCCCTGCCAACTGGCTATCAGTTAAGTCAGTCTCACAAATGTCCCAATAAGAGAGCCTCAGAATATTAGTTTTCAGAAGGAAAATTAAAGCAGTAACAGAAAGGTTAAGTTACTTGTTCAAGGACAACCTGTAAGGAAGGAAAGTTCTGGGACTGAAAAGTAGCCTCCTCCCTCCACCTGGTTCTAACCTTTAACCAGGATAGCCATTTTAATATGCTTTATCACATCTGTTCCAGGAGCTATTTTAACAAAACTAATCAGTGACTCTTTTCCTCTACAGTTCATATCCACTGTATTTTAAATCATGTCCATGCAACAAAAATTACAAGAGTTGCCTTAAAAATGTCTTTGTTCACAGAAATTCAAAATGTTTCTATCTGAACCTCAAATGCCTCTTTTGTTGCTCTGTCCTTTGAAATGAATGTCATGTTCTGCTAGTAACTCAATTTTACCTTTTAAATACTAATGTGAAAATTCTCAAGCTAGACCTTAAAATATGGCATACTTACCAAATGGATGCTGTTTTTAGCCTGAAATCCACTCTCTCTCACTGGCCTTTTACTAAGTCCCAGTGAATTCATTAACAGAAACACCTATCCCTTACTGCCTTCATATCAGTCTAAGTACCAAGCATTGAAGCTGCCTGGCTTTGTCACTTCTCCAGGTTATGTAGATGACCAATATATAGGAAATGCAGGGAGGAGGGGAAAAAAAAAAATCAACTCTTGTTATCCCATAGACTATTTTCCAAGAACTGATGTTTTACTTTAAGCCTTTTGCAATAGTGGTCTCCATAACATTCACTGTTGGCAACTAGATGCGTCCCGGAAAAAACTGTAGTGTCTGGCCAAGAAGTTTAAAGGCCTTTGAGAATGTTTGCTGGACATCCAATCTAATTTCCCATTTACCAAAAAAGAAACCAACTCCCTACTATGCCCAATCATTCCCATTCTAATAAACATTCATTTTTGGAAGGTTACAAAAAATGAACTCTTGACGGAGATGTTGGGTAGATGCTGTAATCCCTGCACTTGGGAGGTTGAGGCAGGAAGATCACTGTGAGGTCAAGTCCAGCCTGGGCTACATAAGCCAAGTTCAAGGCCAGTCTACACTACATAGTGAGACCCTGTCTCAGAAAAAGAACTGCCTCATTCAGACCTAGTTAGAATATCATTTCAACATTCTTAACTAGACTCACAAGAAAAATCTCACAGACACTAGCCAAATAGTAGGGAAATAAGAGTTTAAAATCTTGGACACGTTAGGGGCAGGATAAAAATTCCTGAGGGATTTAAAATTTATTTACATACACATAAAATGACAAAACCTGGTTGAATGGTCTTATGTTTACTACCCTATGTGAAAAAATAACGTGCTACACATTCCAAAGCCATGGCCCACGGTAAGTTCCCACAACATCCTTATTCATGCAAAGCATTATCTCACTACAAATGTCAGCTGCTGTTTGTCAACCTTCAGCAAACATATTTATGAGACCCACTACACAGAAGCAGGAGAATACACACACACACACACACACACACACACACACACACACAGATGAGGTACCTAGCAGAAGCATTAGCCAGTGAACAAAAGATCTCACTGCACAGGCTACATCACTGTGAACAAATTATTAAAGCTGCAGATAACTTGTTTTTCAGACTCTAAAGTAGCATGTGGCTTTTCTTGATAGTCTGCTTAAAAAAAGGCTGCACCCACCTGAGAATCATTATTTTTAGTGTCCAAGAGAACCCCAAAACATACACTTATCTACCACTGCTGGAAGGTTAGGTGCTGCTGAGAAGTCAACACAGCAGGTTTTGTACACCCGGAGCAAACTCCATCCTGATCATCTCTCCCAGATCCATCTTTGGGTCAATAATCACTTCAATGTAACTGCCAAATATAACCTTCATCTGCAACCCCAATGCCAAATACATTTGAGGGGACTCTCAAATGAAATATTTTTGGGCTTCTTCCCTTCTCAGCCTCTAAATGCTTACAAATACACCCTGTGGAATGGCCCACAGAAAAATCTCCACCTCTATTAGGAAAGGCCAGGAGATGGCTGCTGGGGTTGGAAGGTAAGGGGTGTGTAGGGTGGAGAAGAGCTGGGAAGAGGGACTGTGTGCAAAGGTAAATAAATACTGCACTGACCAAGGACCAGAGAGACAGTCCAGAGGTGGGATCTTTAAATATAATCTTGGGCCGGTTCTAGGATTTCACCTGAAAGGCATCACAAAGTGATTAATGAATGGGCCTCCTGGGGCAGGGTAGGGGAGGCCCGGAGGAAAGCAAATACACCTACATTGAGATTAACTGCTGGGAACTAGGTTTCATAGGGTTAGAGAGATTCCAAGGCCAGGCTCCAAAAAGCTTTGGGGGCCTGCTCGTCCCACTTCCTCCCAACAGCTTTTCTACAGGCTTGTAAATTGTAGGTGGGGGGGTTGCCCCGTGGGACTCTAGGGACTGAGGGAAGGGGAAATGTGACTCCCGTTCCCAGAACACTAGCGAGGCAGCAGAGGGAGGGCAGGGACACCCCAAATACTGGAGCTAAAGGAAGGTTAGAGACCCCCACATCCCCTATATCCTAGGGTGCAAAATGCTCTCCACAGTAGGTTATCTTAGAGAAGCAAGACCCCATCGCCTACCCTACAGTCCTGGCGGGAGAAAGCGAGCCCTTCAGGGGCATATGGTAGTAAGGAATGCAGCCCCTGGCCCTGGACATCCTGAAAGGCAGGAGCCAGGGACCTTCAAATCCTGAAGAAGAAAACAGGGACTCCCTTCTATTAAACATGGGGCAGCTAGGAGCGCCAATCCCGGAGCTCCCCGAATCCAGTTCCGCCTGGAACAAGGCTCAGGTTCCCAAGGGGCCCGGCGCAAGCTTGGTCGCTGACTGGCGGCCGCGCCTCGGAGATCGGGGCGGCAGACCGAGAGTCACCCCGACTCTCCCGCGCCCCCCGCCCGGCCATATTGCGCGCATGGGGAGGGGGCGCGCGGTGGCCGCGGCTCGAGGCCTCGCCCAGCCCTCTCCATCCCGGCCCCCGCCCCGCGACTCACCCTGGATTCCCCGGGGCCCAGACCCGCCGCTGCCGGCCAGCAGGAGGACGACCAAGGGGAAGAAGGAGGAGGCTCCGGCCGACTCCGCCATAGTAACCGCCGCCACCGCCGCCGCCGCCGCAGCCCAGCAGCGCCCAGCGCGCGCGCCCCCGGCGCTCCCCTCCTCCCGCGGCCCCGCTCCCGCCCGCCTCTCCTCCGCCCCGCGCCGGCACGTGCGCTCCCGGCGGGGCCGGCGCCGCGGCCGCCGCGCGCGCCCCCGAAGGGCGGGGCCCGGCGCGCGCAAGCGCCCGCCTTAAAGGGGAGTGTCCCTATTTGAGGGGTGGGAGGGGCTCGCGCCTCGGCCAACCTCGGGGGTCGCGCGAGGAGGCCCGAGCCGGCGCACCGCCTCCTCCAAGCCTGCCCCCAACGCTGCTCCGTTCCCTTATCTTCGCCGGCCGCGGCCCCGCCCCCATCCCGGCCGCGCTGCTCCGGTGTGTGTTCAGTTTCCCACCTTCCCCGCGGCTGCGCCCGAGCCCCGTCGGGTCCCGTTGGGACTGTCGCCACGGTCATCCTAACTGATTTCCTCGTGGGTCCTTCCCGCTGCAGTGCTCGGAACACATAGCAGCAACCTGTGTGATTGAGCTGTGCCGAGCTTTTCTAAATGGAGCGGGGCTTGTTCGTGCTGATGACCCTCGGGCTTGCTGAGGCTGCTGCCCGGAGCGCGCCCCTTCTGCCGGCAGGTAGAATCCTTTCGGTAAACAATGTGGCGTTATATATATCAAATGCCTTAACACATTTGTCCTGTTCACCCAGTATTATCCCTATCTGTCTTCAGGAAATAATGAAGCTAAATATTTACGCAAAATGTTAACTTGCTTTATTATTGTAAAATGTTGGAAACTAAGAAGGAAGCAATAAAAGACTTAGATAAATTATGGCCCATCTGTATGCTGGAACATTACTCAGTAATTTAAAATCATGTTTATGCCTGTAACCCCAGCGACTTAGGTTGGGGCTAGGGAATTACAAATTCAACGCTGTTTTAGCAAAACTGTCAAAAGAAAAAAAAAGAGTGGGAGCCAGGCATAGTGGCACACTCCTGTAATCCTAGCACTTGGGAGGCTGAGGCAGGAGAATCAGTGCAAGTTCGAGACCAGCCTGGGCTACAAAAGTGAGCTCAAGACCAGCCTGAACTGCATATCGAGACCCTGTCTCAAAAAGAAAAAGAGTGGGGAGGCTGGGATTGTAGCTCCATGGTAGTGATGCTGTGCGTGAGTTCCTGGGTTTGATCCCCAAACTACCAAAAGAAAAAAATAAGAGAAGAAGAAGAGGAGGAGAAAGGAGGAAAGAAAAACCATGTTCATAAAAACATGACATGAGATAATGTTAAATGAAAAAGTAAACCACAGAACTATTTACATTCAACTTTTTCAAGAATATATATTTGCACAGAAGAAAGACTAGAAGGCTATTATTGCTCAATATTAGTAATTAGTGCCAGGAATAATTTTTACTTTTTCTTTAAATATTTCCATTATTTCTAAATATTTTCCAAATAAACACTACTTTGAAACTTAGGGAAAAAGAGACTGGGCATGGTGGCACACCTGTAATCCCAGCTCTTGGGAAGCTGTAAACAGGCAGATCACTATGAGTTCTGATCTAGTAGTGAGATCCTGAACACGCTATGGAACCCTCCCCCCGAAAAAAAAACCCTTAGGAAAAATGTTTATAAAAGATGAAGTGAATTACCTTGTATCTTTCTGAAGGATTCACTTTGTTTAGCTTGAAATCAGTAGAAGGACAGTGTCTTGAGGCCACAAAATTCTAGATCTAAATTCTGCTTCTCTTACTAACTGGCTGTGAAAACTTGGGCAAGACATAGTTTCATCATGTGAAATCTTGGGGTAGACAGGAAAGCCAGGTGGTGGGAGAAAACATTCCTCAGGTGGAATCCTCACCAATCTGCTCAGTTGTTACCCAGTAGAGAGCTTCCATCCTCATATTCAGGACAAAACAAGCAGGCACCTTTCCTAGACACAATACACACACACACACACACACACGTGTAAAGTCATGCCCAAGCACAGTCTACGAGTCAGCTGGTGTAGCTGGATGACTTCTGTTCTGTTCTCTCACCACATACGCCCATCTAACCAGTCTTCCAAAATATGTTCTATTCACCCTTAGTCTCCAGTTTGTGGTGGACTGGGGCAGTGAGGTACTATGTTAACCTCCTGGGGCCACCTTACTAAAGTACATGATCTGGTTGGATTTAAGTACAGTAAGTCCCCTACTTAGGAATGAGTTCCACTTCCGTAGAATATGTCAGCATTGTTTGTAATCAGGCAAAGTGAGTCTTACATAGTACACCTGTGAATCTTATATACTATACCTGTGGAAGTTTGCTACTTGAATGTTTGCAAGTCAGGGAAATTTATTTTCTCGCTATTCTGAAAACTAGAAATCTGAAAGCATTTATGATAAATAAAGGGTTATGCTTCTCCAAAGACTCTAGAGAAGAAGCTTTCTGTGAGCCTCCCAACATCTAGTGGCTCCCAAATCCTACACGTTCTGTGACTGTAGCAGCATCACTCTAATCTCCTCTTCGTCTTCATGTTCCTGGTTTCCTCTATATCTATATTTCTGTCTTTTCTTTTTGGGGGGAAGAGGAGTTGTTTTTCCATTCAGTTTTTATTAGTACATGATCGCAGTTTGGTGGTTTTTGGTTTTTTGTTTTTTTTGAGACATGGTCTTGTGTAGTTAAGGCTGGCCCTGAAGTCATCTATGTAGTTCAGGCTGGCCTCAAACTCAGTGATCTTCCTGTCTCAGCCTCCTGAGTGCTGAGATTACAAGCTTCAGTGTATACCCATATCTGTATCAGTTTTCCTTTTTGAATAAGGCCACCAATCATTTGAATAGGATGCAACTAGAGATAGAAGATGGTCAAGGGGCAGGAATTGCAGGTGGGCATGAATCTGGGGGAAGTAGTATTCCACACAGGACTGTCACCAACGCTTGCCATTGGGAAGAAGAAGCTGATGCCTTTGGAGCACACCTTTGAGGTTAAATGTGAGGGAGCTGTCTTTGTCTGATAAGTGCTGCCACTGTATCTGTAAGACCACAAGTCCCAGAGGGGGCATACAGTTGCTTTTCTCCCAGACAGTAAGGTCAGCCACCTATGTAGAAATACAACCATGGAACCAGAATGCTGAATTTGTAGACAAAATGCCTGCTCCATCTGTTCACTTGATAGCACTTGGCTTTGGGCAAGACATTTACCTCCCTAAGTCTCGCTTCACTCATCTCTAAAATTGAGTTTCTAGTAGGTCTATCTCTATAGAGATGCAGTCAGAATTGATTAAGATATTGTATGTAAGGCACTGAGCATAGTCTCTGACACATAGGAATCAATAGAGAAAGCATGGTTATTATTCCTATTATTATTATTTATCCTTTGCCGCAGTCCTATGAAGTGGTTGACACATGTCACAATGTACTGCATTTACAGGTGAGGTGCCCAAGATCTACAAAAGGTAAGCATCTTGCCCAAGCTTGCATGTACTTAGTTGTTAAAGCCACACCCCAGTGGTTCGGCACTGTTTTCAAAACCATGACATCCCATGCTTTTCTGGGGACTGGACTTCAGGACCCAACAGAAGGTGAGAAATGTGGCTTGCTAGGGCAGGGGAGGAGGGCTAGCTATGTTGCTCACACTCCCTTCACAAGTTTGGGCTATCTCCCTAAGTTAGAGTTTCCCACGAACTGCATCTCTATAAGCTGTACAAAGAAAAACTGCTTGGCTCATACCTGTACTCTTTTGCTGTGCTTCCAGAGCCTGGGCCAGGATGCCTTTTTAACCCTCTTCACTGTCCTTGAGACTTCAGCCTCTTTTTCATTGACATATGAAAACTGTACATATTTTGGCTGAGTACCACGTAATATTTCCACATAGGTAGTAATGTTATGTGATCCTCAAAGGTGAGTAAGCATATCTGATCGTCTTTGTAGTGAAGACATTCAAAGTCCCTTCTAGATTTTTTGAAATAGCACATTGTCATTTTTTATAGTTATTTACCATATAAGCTCAGAACTCATCTAACTAAAACTCAGTGCCTATGGATTGGCTTTTTCCCACCCTTCCCTCTTTCTTGGCCTCCATAACCATATTCTACTCAAGGGTTTATTTTTATGTGCTTCCTTACTCTTAGAGCTTGGCTCATATCACAGCCTGTAAACCTCTTGCCTGCCTCACTCTGTCCTTTTGTCATGAGACTCCTCAGAGGTACCAGGAGAAAGCCTACCCTCTTCTACTAGACTCCTATGACCAGACTACTCAGTGTTACAGTTACAGTCTTGGTCACAAGGCACAGACACCACCACTTAGAAGAATCAGCATGGCTTGCTTAAATGAGTAGCAGGCCATTAATCCCAAGAAGGTGTCATCTCATGGTCATTCAGCTCATCCGCAAGCACTTACTGAGCGTCTGCAGTGTATGAGGCACAACATGTAGGCATGAGTGTCTTGATCCTTGCCACCATGAAACTGGCAAGCTAATAGAGACAAGCATGAAAGAGAGTAGCAGTAGCAGGCTATAGATGCCATGAGGTCGCCTTCGAAGAGTTAGTGGGAGCGTGCAGAGGGCACAGATGAGTCAACTCTGTAGGGAAAACCTGAGGAGTTGGGAAAGGTTGTGAAAAGGCCATGCCACAGCTGATTTGGGGCTGAGGGGGGAGATCAAACTGCTCTCCAGATAGACTAGTGTGGGGAGAGAGGAGACAGCAGAAGACTTCTTTGCCTGAAACTTAAAGGAAGTGTGAGTAGCGTACCAGGAAGGCACAGGCTGAAGGGGGCTTGTGGTAGGGCTGAAAAGTTATGCTGGAGGGAGGCAGACACTTATGCACTTTGTTATTTTATTTTATCTGTCTTTTTTTGAGGCAGGGTCTTGCTATGCAGTTCAGGCTGGCCTTGAGCTCACTTTTGTGGCTCAGGCTGGTCTCAAACTCACACTGATCCTCCTGCCTCAGCCTCCCAAGTGCTGGGATTACAAGCGTGTGCCACCACGCCTGGCCAGACACTTAAACACTTTTAAGGAATAGTTTTTTCCAGTACACATAGAAGAGCTATAACCAGGGAGTAAAGCGATTGTATTTTATGTTATTTTTCCAAATCACTTTGGAAACAAGGTCCATTTAAATTTTGACCATGGAATAATTAGACAAAGATAATATTGGCAGTACAGTAGGGGCTGGGGAGATACTTCAGTGGCATAAGCACCTGCCTGGCAAGGTCCTGAGTTCAATCCCCAGTGCCGCAAAAAGAGAGAAAGAAAGAAAGAAAGAAAGAAAGAAAGAAAGAAAGAAAGAAAGAAAGAAAGAAAGGAAGGAAGGAAGAAGAAAGAAAGATTGGCAGCAAGGAAACCAAAGAACAGGCAATTCCAGTAGTCCAGGCAAAATGAGAGGAGGACCTGGTCCCAGGCAACAATGATAAACATGGGAAAACAAAAGTGTCAAAGAGATTTTTAGATACAGAAACAAGAAGATTGATTGGATGTGGGAGGTGAGGAAAGGAGATTTTAGGACGTGCTGATTTGGGTGACCAGCTGCCTGGTGGCTTCCTTCAGCAAAGTACAAAGGGCAGTTTGGGAAGATAAAATGAGTTGCAGGTTGGGCTTACTGAGTCAGGAAGGACCCTGGAGGCATAGATTTGGAAACAGGGAAAATCTAGACATGTGGGCTTGGAAGGCAGCAGAATATCTTAGTTGTTCAAACAGCTCAGGGGAGTGCAAGAGCTCTAGGAGTACAGCACTATGATAGATAAGGGGAGACAGAGGAGGGACAGTTACAGAGTTGGGAAGAGAATGGAATCATGAAACCCATGGCAGAAAAGGCTTTTAAGCGGTCCCTAGTGTCCAGTGTTCAGAAGAGATTGAGTAAGATGAGGAGCAAGAGTGTTTAGGGTTCAATAACTTAAGCCCATTGCTGATGTTTTACTTGACCAGTTCAGGGGAAGATGGGGAAGAAGCTTAATTTGAAACACTGCAAATGCGTGGGAATAGTGGCTTAGGGAGACTGGATACCAGCTACTCTTTAAAAGAACTTAGCTGTGGTTTATATTTAGGAAGGAGCTTTGGATTTCCTTCAGTGGGGTAGACCAGGTACTTGGAGCAAACCTCCTGCTCAATAAATTACCAAGAAAGTAAAGAATACACAAATCAAAAACTAAGAACAGGCTAGGGATATTAGTGGTAAAGTGCTTGCCTAGCATGTGTGAGGCCCTAGGTTTCATCCCCAGCATCACTAAAACAAAAACTAAGAATAAAGAGAGGAAAGCAGGCCGCCAAGCTTTCGTCTTCAGAAGATTTGTACACTGGGTAAATTTGAACTTTGCCTTTTGCAGCTTAGCAGGATACAGGATACAAGATACAGGAGACGAAGCCCAGACCCATCCAATGTAGGGAGACTCTGCACAAAACTGTTATCCTCAAGGGGTAAGACCTTCAGCATAAGAATCATTTATTTCTCCAGAAGACTACAGGAAAAATTGACTGACCGCAGCAGTAGGTGTGTATTTAGTCAGATTCCATTGCTGGAATAAAATACCTGGCAGACATAATTTAAAGGATGGATGGCTTGTGTCTAGATGTCCCCTAAAGCCTCACGCGGTCATAGGTGGGACTTCTTCAGAGGCGGCTGGATCTGTAGTGTGTGATTCTAGGATTGATTCATGGTGCAGTGCTAGGATTTAGGATGCTTAGATTAAGGGTGTGTGATTACTAAATTAGTCTGCTGATAGGTTTGGCACCCACCCTAAGCTGGGCAGCCTTGATAGGATATAAAAGAGGGCAGAAAGAAGCTCCCTTGTTGCTTGTTCGTTCACTTGCTTTTGATGTTTTCTGCCCGCATGAGCTGTGATGCTCCTTTACCAGGTACCACCCTACGTTGGAGCCAGCTGTCTATGGACTGGAACCTCTACAAGCTGTGGGGAGATAAACTTTTCCTCCTTCAACTTTGGTTGTTGGGTATTTTGTTTCAGCAATGAGAAAATGTCACTAAGACAAAGGAGAAAAGAATTCTTTTGGCTGGCTTGAGGGCCGAAATGTCATGGTGGAAGGGTATGGCTGAAGAAAGCCACTTCTCTCATGACATCAGGAAGCAGGGGGAGAAGGCACAGAGGAGAGAAAATATACACCCTTTAAAGGTGACTTAAGGAGAAAAAAAAAAAATAAAGGTGACTTAAGGACTGGGGAGATAGCTCAGTAGAATAAGTGCTTGCCTGGCAAGCGCAAGGGCCTGAGTTCAAGCCCTAGTTCCAGAAAAAAAAAAAAGAAGGTGACTTACTAGTCTTTCAGTTCATGAGCATGATGATTAGGTGTTCATGTTTTATGCATGAAATGTGCCTCCTTCAAACCTTGTTACAACCTGGGCACATTACCCATCTGACATGTAAATAAATAAATAAATAAATAAGGTGACTTACTTCTCCCAGGGAGATGCCACTTCCTAACAACCCATTGTGGATCTCCATACTCAGTCTCCTCTCTGGGACCTACCTATGAACTATCCTGCATTGGGGATTGAGCCCTCAATCGAGCCCTCAAACTTCTTTGGGGAATACTTCATATTTAAACTATATCACAGTAAAAATGGGAGAAAGCTTCCCTGAGATTCATAATTGGAAACTGGTCTCCATGAATTGTTTTCATTTCAAATTCATGCTATTTGGATGTTTGAAAAATACAGTGTAGATTCAAGTGTTCCTGAGCCAGTGATACTTTCTACTAGTACCTAGGAGAAAGAAGAGCAAATCAGCTCTGGAAGATCCCTCATTCATCTCAGACTACCAGAAATTCTCATAGGCAATATTGTAAGAAATATATTTTACAGTCAAAAATCCAAACCATATTGCCAAATAGGACTGAGAAAAACATAACAGTCGAGTTAGAATTGTAAACTTATCTTTAAAGATAAGGGTTTGTGGGCTGGCGAGATGGTTCAGCGGTCTAATGCACCTGCTTAGGAAAGCTTGGGCAACCTCAGGGACTGCGGCTCAATCCCCAGCACCACATGCTGCGCCAGTCCCACCCCCAGGGCAGGCTGAGCCAGCCATAAAATAAAATAAAAATAAGGGTTTGGGGGGCCAGGAAGATAGCTCCATGGCACAAATGCTTGCCTGGCAAGGCAAGGTCATGAGTTTGAACCCTGGTCCCACCAAAAAAAGGGAGGGGGGTTGGGCATAGTGGCACAGATGTATACGAGTAGGCTGAGGGAGGGGGATTACCGTGAGTCTAAGGCCAGCCTGGGCACCATTATGAGTTCAAAATCAGCCTCAGAGAGAGAGAGAAAGAGTGTTAGTTTATAAGAGCCATGGTGTCAGGTGTGCAAAACATGAAGTTGAGGTCACAATAAGCCTTTTTCATGTGGTTTCCTCTAGAAATGCTCATCAGCTTAAAGTGGGAGCAGGAGTGAGGACAAGGGGGTGTGCAGGGACAGTTGGGCCAGGGTGATGATGGATGCACAGGGAGGGCAAGCGAGTTAGAGCTTGAAGCCAGATGTGTGTACCTATACTTTCCAGCCACTCAAGAGACTGAGGCAGGAGGATGCCTGTGGGTTTGAGGCCAGCTTGGGTAACTTAGTATGACCCTATTTCAAAATAAAATTTTAAAAGCTGCTGAGGGTATACCTCAGTGGTAAAGCAAGACCCTGGGTTCAATCCCTGGGGGAAAAAAAATTGAACTCATTGTTCCTTGGGCTGCGGGTGAGAGACTGATTAGAGTAGCAGCTACAGGCCAGAGAAGAACAGAGTCCCCAGGCAGTGTCAGGGACCTGGTGCAATCAGCAGCCTGCAGTCCTTGTGCTGCAGGCCTCTGAGAAGGCACTGAGCTGTGGTGTTCCTGAAGAAAACCCCCAGGCTCTCCGCCCTTTCTGCTCCAGAGGTTGTTGCACAACTTTAGGGGCGAG
Source organism: Capromys pilorides (assembly GCA_004027915.1). Lineage (NCBI taxonomy): Eukaryota > Metazoa > Chordata > Mammalia > Rodentia > Capromyidae > Capromys > Capromys pilorides. The sequence goes on along the minus strand of PVKN010001151.1, from coordinate 41,704 downwards.
GCCTCTTCTAACTCTCATGCTGACCTCGTTCCACCCTGGTGCCTCCTTGGTAAATAGGCCCTATGCCCTCAACCTTGATGATTCATCTATCTGGGCATGCTCAGGAGCAAAATCATCTTGTTCTCCCGGTCATTCTCCTTCTGCTGTGGCCTTTGAGACTTTTGCTTATGTGACTGGTTCCCCTCTCCTCCGTTCCCCTCTCCTCCATGCTCTGAGTGATGTCCCAGGCCAGCATCCCATAGCATATGTCTCTGGCCCTGCAGTGCTGGAACCTCTCCACCTCCTGGCCACCTCCTTTCAGTCCCCTGGGCTCACCATGGCAAGCCTGTGTTCCAAGAAAGCCCTCTGGATTCAGGTCAGCTGCCTTCACCCAGAACATGCAGCCTCCCTAATTCTTAAAATTATGGAGTTTTAAACCTAGAGGGAGTTTTGAAATTCTTTACTCTGACTCTGTTGTTTCACAGACAGGAAAATGGAAGACAGAAAAGAAAGGGAAGGATAGGACAGGGCCTGAACTGGCAGTCAAGATCTCTGCATGAGAACTTTCTACCAGAGACTACGCGCTGACTCGCCTCACCGCTGTGCCCAGGTGATCCATTAGGGTGCACAGCGAGCCTATGAGAAGGCGGCAGTATTACCTCACTGTGGAAATGATGGGCTGAGGCACAGCACAAAGTAACTCAGCAAACCCCTATCCTGACAGCTGCCCCAGTGTCCTAGTGTCTTGCTTTCTCTCCTCGCACCCTTTAAATACAAACACACACACACACAGACACACACACACACACACACTCTTGAAGTTTTCCTCTTGCCGGGACCACACAAGTCCATCACTCCCACCTGCTGCCCTTGCTTCTCCTAGGAGACAGTATGGTCTGTTTGCTGCCCGCAGCTGGTGGCACCAGAACTGGACACCTGAACCAAGGAAAAACAACAACTAGACCTGGGTATGGTGGCACACACCCATAATGCCAGCACTCTGGGGGCTGTGAGGCAGGTGGATCACAAGTTTGAGCCAGTTTAGTTACTAACCCAGGCCATGTCTCAAAATTTAAAACTTTTAAAATATTTTTTGAAAGAACCAGGAATTGAACTCAGGCCCTTGCACTTGCCAGGCAAGCACTTATTCTACTGAACTATCTCCCTGGCCCTTAAAGCTTTTTAAAAAGCTGAGGATGTAGCTCAATGTGAAGAATCTAGCCTCAATTCCCAGTACTGCCAACAAACAAACAAAAATCACTAGGTAGATTGGCTTGGCCACTGAAGTTCTTTCTTGTAAGTATTTAAATGAAAAAGGTGCAGAAACATATTTTTGGTAGTTATAGGCACAGGATACTAATGCCTAAAAGTGACCTTACTGGGGTGAAGCAAGAGAGGGGTGGAACAGGCACAAGGGAGTGAGAAGCCAGGGACCCAAGAGGGGTGAAGAGAGGGAGCTAGTTCACTCCAGGTCCCTGTGGCTGTGTCTTTGTGCATACAACCCTCCAGCCTCATCCGAACAGTCGTGTAGTCCCCAGCATGTCCCCAGCCCAATGTTTTCTTGGAGCCCATTAAGTCTGGCTGCATTTCCCTCTGCTGAGTTCTCTGAGATTCCCATCTGTCTTCCCAGGAAATCCTCTTGCATTTTCACTCACTGGAGCATGTTTGTCCTTGCAGTCCGTGAGCCTGGCTGCAACATCAGCTCCTCTCCTCCCAGCTTCTCAGGTGCCTTTGCCCCTCTGTGAATTGATCTCATCTTCTCCAGGCACAACGTGAACTCACCCTGGCAGCGGCCACTCCGGTTTCCCTCTTAACGTTCGACTCATGCTTGATTCAGCAAATCTTCTACCTCTGGGGTGTCCTTTTCTAATTTTGCCACTTGAAATTTGACCATCCTTACTGCTACCCTTTTATGTTCTGGGAGATCCATGGATCCGGCCCTCATTTATTGACTCCAGGAGTGTGTGTAAATGGCTATGCACAAGGCACTAAGGTAAGACCTGGCAGTGAGGACATGAAAGTTTTCAGTTCTTCCTCTCCAGGAGTTCACAGTGCAAGAGGGGAATACAGAGTTACCTTGTCGAGCTGGTCACACCAATACAGTCTTTGGTTTTGTCAGCCTAGCTACACACGTGTGCACATATGTTCACACACATACTTCAGACGTGACAATTAGTGCTGTCACCTTGTCACACACCCAACACAGGCTCTGCTTGTTTCCTCCACCCTGTCCCTACAGCCCCTTCCCTACACCAAGTGCTCATCCTTGTTTCCCAAGTGGCTTCTGGAAGATGCCTTAGAGTCTTCTTTTTTTTTTGATCTTCATTCTGTGGTACAGAATTTGTGTGTGTGTGTGTGTGTGTGTGTTTATGCTATTTTAAGACCCTAGCACTTTGCAAAAACCCCGTGGAGAATCCTGCCAAAGGCCTGGGTGGGGGAGGGGAGGCTGGGCAATCTGAGCCCAGGGCAGACTGGGTGTCTGGGGAGCCGGGTTAGCAGCCGCCAGCTGCAGAGCCAGACTCAAACCGCCGCCGCCCTTGACTGCTGCTTTTCTGGCCCGTTCTAGCCCAGCCCTACTTGGTCCGTCCACCTTCATTTTGCCATGCCCGGCCCTCCTCCTTCACCACGAGTTGCTTAGGAGTTTGCACACCAGGCATCATGTAAAATTGTTGTGTTTCTGAAAACACATGCTCACACTGAGAAGTCTTGAAATTCTTCTTGGAACAGTTCCAGGGATTTATTTATGAAATTCCCAGGGGGTGGGAGAGACAGAAGTCTGGACTTTGCAGACTGAGTGCTGCCGTCATCTCATCAACATAACCACCACTGTAGTGCGCGCTTACTACATGCCCGCTGCGCGCCTGAGCCCTGCAGAGAGGGGAAGGCGTGGCCCAGACCCAGGCTTGGGACCCCAAGGAGGCACTCCCCTGTCCTGCAAAAGGAAAAATAACCAGAAAAGATACTGATTTATTTGGTCCCTGGTGCCCCAGGCTGACTCTCCCTCTCCATCCAGGCCAGGTGCCATCTCTTTGCTTCTTGCCCTCTTTCTCCCCAAGTCTGCAGCCTTCCCCAGACCCCCTTAACTCAGTGCTTTCCTGGGGATGGATAGGTGGGTTCCCCAAAGAAAAGTTGCAAGCCTTGCTCCTACCCAGGTGAGAAGCCTGAAGGTCATGGGTGCTTCATGCACCACTGAACCCTTGGCAGTTTGATGCAGAACAGAAATGGGATTGATGCCTATGCATGCAAGGCAGGGACTGCCAGAGGCTGGGGAACACTGGGGTGTCCAAGCCACTCAGTGCTTCTAGTCCTCCCTGGTACATTAGGTGGTTGGTGGTCAGACTGATGAAGCTGAGGAGAGGACCCAGAGAACTCCACTTCCAGCAGCCCAGTGTGGGCAAGCTCTCTGCTGCAAGATGACCTTAGGCCCCTGTCCTTCTTAAGGAGAGGGAGAGAGCTTGGCAGTTGCAAGGCATCTGTGGCCTCCCTTCACTCTGTTTTAGAATGGGAAAGTAGGGTTCTAAGTGTGTCTTTGGGTCTTGCCTTTGAGAATAAACCTGTGTGCTCAATCCTTGCGGAATGACTATGTTATGCCGATGTCAAGACTTGATTCAGGACCTTAGAGGTGAGCTCTCAGGTGAGAACTTGGAGTAGTCTGTCAGAGATGTGGTAGAAAGACAGGTAGTTTAAAGCCAGATGTTTAGAGATGGGTATGGTGGCGTGCACCTGTAATCCCAGCACTTGGGAGGCTGAGGCAAGAGGATCAGTGCGAGTGTGAGTTCAAGACCAGCCTGAGCTACAAAAGTGAGCTCAAGGCCAGCCTGAACTGCATAATGAGACCCTGTTTCAAAAAGACAAAGAAAAAAAAAAAGCCATATATTTAGACAGAAGGATACTGTATTTGTCACAGGGAATGGGAGACTTTTTTTTTTTTTTTTTTTTTTTTGGTACAGGGATTGAACTCTGGACCTTGTGCTTGCCAGGCAGACATTTATGCTGCTGAGCTATCTTTCCAACTCAGGAATGGGAGACTTTTAAAAAAGCAAAGGCCAGGGGTAATAGCTCAGTGGCGTAAGCACCTGCCTGGCAAGCACAAGGTCCTGAGTTTTATCCCTAGTTAAAAAAAAAAAAAAAGTAAAAACCAAAAGCCACCATCCAAAAAATAATCAAATCAAGACACAGGTATTAAGTAAAAAATGACATAGGTCATATATATTAGTAAAAAATGAATACTTTTCCCTGTGTGTGTGAAGCCTTGGGATCAGTCACCACCAAAAACAAAACAAAAAAAATAAATAAATAAATAAATAAATAAATAAATAAATAAATAAGGGCTAGGGAGATAGCTCAGTTGAATAAGCACTTGCTTGGCAAGTGCAAGGTCCTCAGTTTAATCCCTGGTACTGCCCAAAAATAAAAAATAAAAAATTAAAAAAATACCCAAACCAATGAGAGAATAGAGAAAATGTCCCTTAGAGATGGCAGAACCTTCTCTATGTCAAGCGGCCTAGGCTCCAGGCTATGACATTCAGAATCCCCACTTGTTTAGAAATGAAATCTTCAAAAGATATGAAGGCCTCTAGAAGATTCTTCCTCCCCTGGGAAGCCCCTGTAGTTCCTGAAGAATGAGTTAGTGTGGGGAGATATGCCTTCTAGCAGTCCCTTCCAGGTAAGGAGAGCAGGTGTGGGCAGGCTCAGCTCATCTACCTGGAAGCCTATCCTAAGTAGGTGGGCCTGTTCCTAACTGAGAGGGGGCAGTGCTGGCCTGCCTGGCCCTGTTTTCATGCCTGCACAAGCATGCATGTGTGTGTGTGTGTGTGTGTGTGTGTGTGTGTGTGCATGTGTATGTATGTGTGTACGTGTGTGTATGCGTGTGCACAAGTACTCACATGTTGGAAGGCATTGGCATGGCACTACAGGCAAGAAAATGTGTCCCACTCACACCCCTGAAGCTATCCTGACCAATCATAACCCTCCTCTGAGGCCGTTTCTTTTCCTCTCCTCTCTTTTCCTACTCTCCCCTCCTCCTTTCTGCCTGACATAGGCTGGCCTTGAACTCCAGGTGATCTTCCTGACTCTACCATCTAAGTGCTAGGATCATAGGCATGCACCACCATACCCAGTGAAGCTTTTGGGCAAGTGGACCCGTGAGAAGATGTAAAGGTCTGGATTTATTTCCAGACACTGGTAGAGAAAAACCTTGAGCTTCGGATTTAAGTCTGTCTGAGTTCAAGTCCCAGCTCTTTCATTTACCAGCTGTGTGCTGTGGGGCTTACCACACTTAACCTGTCTAATCTTTGGGTTCCTCATCTATAATGTGGGAGTAATAAGTTTTTGTCTTACAAAATTTGTGTGAAGATAAAATAAAAACTGTCGTTTATCAGTTGTCAAAAGTTGTAGTGTTGGTTCAGCCGGATACATCAACCGACTAAAGCACCTGCTTAGACAGAGCACAGTGGCCGGGGTTCAATCCCCAGTGTGCTATGCCAGCCCTGCCCCTGGGGCACACTGAGACAGCAATTGAGACTGAGCGTAGTGGTGCCTACTATAATCTCAGCACTTGAGAGGCTGAAAACAGGAGAATCACTTTGAGTTCCATCTACGTAGTGAGACCCTATAGACCCTGTACTATACAGGATCTATTTTTGTACTAAATACAAAAAAAAAAAGGTTGGGGAGTGACAGTTATGACTTCTTAGAAGCTGGTAATGCTGACACTGAAGTACAACTGCCATCTTTTATATTTTATTTATTTATTTATTTATTTATTTATTTGCGAGACCGGGGATCTAACTCAGAACCTTGCACTTGCCAGGCAGGCATTTGTGCCACTGAGCTATCTCCCCAGCCCACCATTTTTTACTTTTATACCTTTTTTATTTATCTATTTGGCACAGGATCTTACTGTGCAGGCCGGACTCATAGTGATCCTCTTATTTCAGCCTCCCCAGTGCTGGGGTTATAGGTGTACACCACCACGTTGGGTTTCAGTGGCTGGCTCAGCATGAAGCCAGGATGGCATGTGGCACTGGGGATTGCATCTGGGTCCCCATACTTGCTAGGCAGGCATTTAGACTGCTGAGCTATCTCCCCAGCCCCAGCTGCCAGCTTTTAATGTCACCAGACCTCTGCCTCCTCATCTGCCCTTCAAGAATAATGAAGGCGCTTATTATGGGTTTGTGGGTTTGTTGTGAGACTCAAACTGTCGATACACATGGAACTCACTTTATTGTGTTGTCACAGTACACAGCACAGAGCTGATGACACTCTGTGGTCCTTGTCTGAGGATCCAGCCCCATTGCAAGGCCTCTGTCCTAGTTGCCCTGTCCGTGGCTTCCAGCTAGAGTTTTCCTTATAACAAAATCTGTTTTTCCCCAAGCTGGTCCTTTCCAAGCATGTTGTTGTCATGGGAACCCTGCCTTTTTTTAGGGGAGAAAGGGGTTGTTGGTTAAAACCAGCAAGCCCTACTGCTGCTATATGCAGTCATTCTGCTAGGGGGCTCTTCATATTCTAGCCAGAGGCCAGCAGGATTCTGTCTATGAAGGCCCACTTCTGCTTTACCCTGCCTGCCGAGGAGCACTCACCAGGCCCTGAAGAGAAAGGCTAAGGCTGGGTAGGGAAGATCCCAACTCAACATTGCCACTCTGTCTCCATCATCTTTTTTAAAATGAAGCCCAGCTGATATGGTGACATATGGCTGTAATCCCAGAATATTGGGAGGCTGAGGCAGGAGGATCTGAAGTTCGAACCCAGTCTGGTAACTTAGTGACTTATTGACACACTGTCTCAAAATAAAGAATAGAAAAAAGATTTGGAATGTAGTTCAGTACGAAGGTCTTGGATTCAGTCCCTTGTATCAGAGAAAGAAAAATAAGCAAGCAAACCAGAGGCCCAGTGCCAAAAACATTATTGTTTCCTTTGGGGCTAAACAAAGGCATGGCTTAGAATATGGTTTTATAACTTATTTTGCTGTTCTTCACTGGTGAGTTCTAGGTCAGGTATACTTACCTGGGCAAAATAGCAAAAGCTATTTCACAGACCTGGACCTCATAATCCTTCTCCTAGGAATAATCCCAAGGATCTTTTTTTTCTCTCTCTTAAGATTGAGAAAACTTTATTACTGAAAAGAGAGTGACCGCATGCCTAGTTCAACAGCCAGGGCAGGGGGCCGGGGAGATAGCTCAGGGGCACAAGTGCCTGCCTGGCAAGTGCAAGGTCCTGAGTTTGATCCTTTTCTGAGACCTCTTGCTATGTGTTGGGCTGAGAGATGGCATATGCCTGTAAGACTAAGGCAGGAGTTCAAGGCCAGCCTGAATGGCACAGGGAGACCCTGAAATAATTTCTCACCTCCAAAGATGTCGGATCTTTGAACCAACTGGTTTGCTGGGAATAAATAGCACCTTTATGCAGAATATTTCCAGTCTTACAAACAAGCTGCTCGTTTTCAACTCTTCCCAGAAGTTGGCGAGTCTTGACACTAGCTGGCATCTTTAGATGGAAAAAAGTTATCAGGACCTGTATTTATCCTGGGCAGTAACTGAATTCCTCAGGACTGGTTATGAGATGCTGTAGCACCGTGCGAGGAGCTACTCAATCCCAAGGATCTTTATATGCTTCTTGACTCTACAATTCCAGTGGCAGGAATTCATTCTGCAGAAGTAATCTGCATGAAGGACTGACCAGATCTGGGCATAAAGTGTTGACTTAGAATGCCATCTCAATTTTACCTGAAACATTAAAATACTGAAGACAAATGTTCAAAATAGAGAATTGTTCCCATAAGGTATATCAATATAAAAGTAGCAGAAAAAATGTTTGATGGGGCTTGGGGGTACATCTCTGTGGTAGATTATAAAGTTAGCATTCAAAAAGCTCTGGGCTCTACCCCTCAGAGTACATGGGCACGCACACACACTGAAGGAAAGGAAAAAACAGAAAGAAAGAAAAGTATTTAATGACACCAAAAGGTGTTTATGATACGCAATTAGAGTGTGAGAAAAACAGGTTACAAAACACATGCCATATAATCTAACATTTGTAAAACATAACTAATAAAAAAGAGTTGTAAGATTACATAGGAAAATATTTATAAGAATTCTTTTTATCTAGTGAAATTATATTTCCTCTCCCTTCTCCCCCCGCTTCAGTGTTGGGGTTGAACCCATTATTTTATGCATGCTAGGCAAGCACTCTATCACTGTATTATAACCTCAACCTAAATTTTCTCCTTGATTATCTGTATCGACATTTTAAAAGATGACTATATGAATATTGGTTTTGTAATCAAAGCAGTCTATACAAGATAGTTTTTTGTTTTTTGTTTTTGACAGGTCCAGGGTTCAGACTCACGACTTTGCACTTGCCAGGCAGGAACTTGTGCCACGGAGTTATCTCCCCATCCCATATACAAGATAGTTTTAAATAGCCTTATTGGAGCTGGGGAGATACCTCAGTAACCTAAGCACCTGTCTGGCAAGCAAAAGAATTCAAGTTCAGTCCCTGGTACTGTATGCTGTGCTGGCTGCATAGTGAGACCCTGTACCAAATAAATAAAAAGATAAAAAAATAAATAGCTTTATCCACAAAGATATACATTGTAACATGATTTATGATAGAAAAAAAGCATATCTATAAAAGAAATGGCTTTACAAACTACATAATACAATGTATTAAACATTGTATAGTCGTTAAGATGATCACAAAGTCTGAGTAGAAATGTTTAAATATTTATGTAGTGAGAACTGTCAGACATGAAATGTAATGTATGCCATGATTGTAAACATATGAAATGTGTATGCATTGAAAAAAAGTTTCAATTTAGTGGGGTAACAAGATTATATGAAAAATTTTCTTCTTTTTCAAAGTCATCAAAATATGGTACTTTGCTTTTTCAATTAAAAATATTATTCAATTGAGTGTAGTGGTGAGTTCCTGTAGGCCCATACTTGGGAGACTGAGGCAGGAGGCTCACTTGAGCCCAAGAATTTGAGAAAGCCTAGGCAACAGAGTAAGATCCTGGCTCAGGAATAAAAATATATATATTATATGTAACATAAATATATACAGTGTATTATATACAGAGGTTTGAGGTCATATATATATATATATATATATATATATATATGCTTGAGGTTATATGTGTGTGTGTGTATTCATAGAATAACATCATGCTGAGCACTGAGCCCTATTTTTGAAATCACTGGGTGTGAGAATTCCAACATCTACTCCTGAGACCTTGCCTCATACATTCATTTACTACATATTAACAATTTTTTTTCGGTACTGGGAGTTGACTCAGGACCTCACATTTGCTAGGCAGGCATTGTGCCCTTGGGCAATATCCCTTGCCCCATATTAATCATAATATTGCTAGTTATTAAATGTGTTTTATATATGTACATACCCCATTTCTGACTTTGCAAGAACTTTTCACAAAATGGATAAATTACTTAGGACTTTGTTGGTTTCAAGTTACTGGAATCTGGTCTACTAAGGGGAAAACCATGTGTTAAGTACTGTGGATTGAATCCAGGGCCTTCATACCCAGCCGCTTTTTTGTTGTTGTTGTCTGTGGGGTTAGTTTGTTTGTTTTGTTTTTGATACTGGGAATTGAACTTAGGATCTTGTGCTTGCCAGTCAGGCACTGTGCTGCTATCTCTACAGCCCTCTTTTTTTTTTTCTTTATTTTTCTTTGAAACAGGGTCTTCCTATATAGTACAGGCTATCCTTGAACTCACTATGTAGCTCAGGCTGGGCTTGACCTTGTGGCAATCCTCTTGTCTCAGCCTCCCAAATGCCTTGCATTGTAGGCATGTGCCATCATGTCTGGCTTGAGACTCTGGAACATAGTTCCTAGGTAGGAACTGTGGTCCAGCCAGAGTCAAGAGCTCACTTCTGGCCTAGTTATCTGTAACTGTAGGCTGTCCCCTCTGTGGATAAGGAGGAAGGAAGTTCTCAAACAAAGGCTGTGAGATGGAGGAGTGAGGTGGCTGAAAAGAGAAACTAGTGTGTGTTAGACATAGTAGGTCTTATGCCTTTGTACCGCAGAGGACACCAAGGCACAAAGAGGTTGGTCGGCAGGCTTGTTATACAGCTTGGAAACGACAGTACTGGAATTCAAACCCACGTCTGCTTCTCTCCAAGGTCCAGTCTACACAACTCACGCATTTATTAATGAATGCAAATCAGCCAGGCTATGCCTGTCCCAGACACAGGGGACAGTATGTACAAAACCTGGAGCTGGGGGAATGCAGGTCTTAACAGCTGCAAAGAAGCCCAGTGGGGCTGGATTATGAAGAGGGAGGAGGGCCCACTGAGAAGGGGGTGTGGCCCAAGCTATGAGCAGCTCAGATCAAGCAAGGGCTTGTTAACAGGAGTCCAGTGAACCGAAGTGCCTGCTTAGGCAGAGTGCAGTGGCCTGGGTTTGATTCCTAGAGTGTGGTGCCGCCCCTTCCCACACATCTGTAATCCTAGCACTTAGGAGGCTAAAAACAGGAGAAACACTATGAGTCTGATCTTTGTAGTGAAACCCTGTAGACCCTGTACCAAATACATAAAAAACAACAATAACAACAACAAAACAACGATCCAGATCTTCACATGAGAATGGTGACATTCAGCAGAGGGTCAGTGGCGTGACAACTCCTGGTTTAAAAGGACTTCTCCAGTTGTCAGGATGGGATAGGACAGGTGAATGTGCTGGCTGCTGGAACCTGGGCCTTGACGGACACAGATGGAGGGAACTGAGAAATGACTGGGAGGCAAGATGATCAGATTTCGCGTTCATCTAACTGACTGGAGGTACAGAGATGCTAGTGACAGAGAGCAGACAATTGTGAATAAAGGCCATGTGTTTGCTTGGCTAGGAAAACTAGTCCCTGACTGTGGATGGGTGGAGAAGATTTGGGGGGTTGTGTTTTAGCCATGATGAGTTTGGGGTTCCTAGGAGCCATCCAAGGAACCTTCCAGAAAGAGCTGTCTTGAGTGGTGGAACTTAGGAGGGGTCCAGACCCAGATTTAGAAATCATTTGTGAGCAGTAATGCCAAGGAATGATGAACTCACCCAGAAGGAGTGTGTCAGGGGAGAAGAGGACCCAGACCAGAGTGCCAGGAATGCCAGCATTTAGGGGAGAAGACAGAGGAGAGAACTCCTGCCCCTGCCCCAGGGAAGTAGAAAGGAGACCTGCAGTGGGTGGGAGGAAAGCCAGAGGCAGGCATAGTCAGCAGTGCCAAATGTTGCTGAGAGGTCAGCTAAATAAGGAAGGGCCAAGAAGGGTCTACTGGATTTAGCAACAGGGAGGCCAGTGGTAACCTCCAAGAGATCAGTTTCCATGGCGAAGCCAGAAGGCAGTGGGCAGGGGAGTGAGTGGGAGGCAAGCAAGCATAGACTTTCCCAATGGGTATGACCATAGGGGACAGGAGAAGGGAGAGCTATCAGGGTGGTTAGAGGGGTGTGAGTTTCTGTTTGTGGCAAGACCCTAGTGAGGGAGGTGATAGACAAAAGTGAGTGGGAGATTTGGTCAGAAGGGGAGGGGGCTTTAAGGGTGAGCAACTCAAGCCTGAGCTACTCTAGAGCTAAGGCAGGAGCGTCGTTTGAACCCAGATGTTCAAGACCAGCCTGTGCAACAAAACAATACCTTGTCTCAACAAACAAAAACATGCAGCTGGGAAGCTGAAAGGGTAACCTAAAAGCAAAGAGGAGTAGGAGGCAGAGAGGGAGAGTAGATGTAGGCCAGTCTACAGAAGTGATACCTGCCCTCCAGGGTCGGCAGGTGCTTCCATTTTCTCTACAGAATGAAGAAAAGTCAGTGGTGGGGCTTCAGTTGCAGAAGGATAGAATGTTTAAAAGAAGTGTAGGAGACAGAGTCACAACCTTCCTAGCAAAACACCGGTGACAAATCTTGGGTTTTGTCTCAATGCTATGGGATGAAATCCTCTAATTTATACCTGAAATGCAATAAAAGTACAAGACTGGGAGAATTGTGGAAATGGTATCTTGTTTTTGTTTTTTAGTCCCCACAGTAGTGGGGATCAAATCCAGAGCCTCACAGGTGCTAGGCAGGTGTTCTACCGCTGAGTTATAATCCCAGCCCGAAGGTCATTCTGAAGGAGTGAGCACTGGAAGGCAGGGGGAAGGGAGGAAGAGAAAGAGAAAGAAAAATAACTGTATTTATTTCAGGTACAAATAGTGTGCAAAATATTACCTAGTGGCTGAGAAAGTGTCTTTGTAATTAGCATGGAAATTGTTTGCAATGTAAATGAGCGCTTCTGAAGTACTCAGCTATGCTTAAAAACAGTACTTCAGTATTTTAAGAATTCCCCTTGTAGGGTGAAACCACTTTATATCTATTTTAGGACCTTGTTAAGTCTGCTTAAATGTAGTTAATTTTTTTTTTTTTTTTTCTGGAAAAGATACTGGCAACATCAGAAAACAGTTTCTGGCAAAGGTAAGATTGTGCAACTGTGCTCCGCACCAGCATTTTCCAAAGGCCATTTCTACCAGAGAGTAGATCTGATTGCGGGAGATTGTTACTAAGGGAACAGTGGGGCATGAATATAAATTTCATTTCTCAAAAGCCCTAACTGAAGTATTGATCCAAAGGGAGCAGCCTTTGGTACAGAATGCAGAGCTGTTTTCTAATCAAAATAAATAAAAATAGAGAAACCTCCACATAGGTGCATGTCCTCACAGGCTTTCTCCTGGCCTTGCAAACCTCTCCTTTTTAACTGGCAACCAGATCAGGAGGCTCGGAAGATAAAAGATCCAGGGCCCTGGAGTGAGGCAAGAAGTGTCGACACTACACTGGCCTGTGGAAGCCAGACTGCCATGGGGAAGGAGGAGGCCCCATCGTTGATGTGATTATTACTTATTGAACCCCAGTTCTGGCCAGGACTTTTGTTCCACATGATCACGGCTCCTCACAGCCACTGGCTATTATCCCCACTGAAAGGTGAGAGCACCGAGTCCTGGGAGGTTCTGTTCTATTTCCTGCCCAAGATCACAAGCTCCTGAGTGGCTGAGTCGGATTCCATTCTGGAGTCTTCCTTTTCTTCCCCTCCATGGGATTCATGTTAATCACATGGCGGCATGTGTTATCATCTTTAGCCGACACAAGGCAGCAAGGCTAAATCATATCTCGTAGATGTGATTTCCCAGCTCCTTCTGCAGTCTTCTTTCGATCTCCTCCTATTGGCTCCCCTTGCTCTGCAGGCACTATAAGACACTTGTTCCCTGTCCTCAAAGAGGCGCACATTCTTGTTAAGAATATGTCACTTGAATATATGCATTTTACTATTAAACAGCATTGTTAAGCCTCATTTTTGCTGAGCAATTCTGTTTTATTTTTTGGTACTAGGAACTGAACCCAGGGCATTTGAACTGAGCTACTTCCCAAGCTCATTATTTATTTTTTATTTTGTGACAGGGTCTCAATAAATTAGTATGTTGCTCAGTTTGGGCTTGGATTTGCAATCCTCCTGCCTCAGGTGGCAAAGGCATATCCACTTTCTTTAAGAGCTGTTAAAGAGGCTCTGCTAGGTTATAGTGCTGCAACTGCATAAGAGTTCCTACTTCCCCGTGTCTGTGTCAACACCAGGTCTTGCCTAATTTTGCCATGTTGATGCATGTCAGTTGCTATGTCATTTAAAGCACATTTCTCTGACTACTAGTGAGCTTGAGTATTTCTTTTCTATATTTGTTAGACATTTGAACACACACACTGGAGATTGAACTCAGGGCCTTTATAGTAAGCTGCTACACCCCTAACTCTTTTGTTTTTGTTTATTTTGAGGCAGAGCCTTGCTAAGTTGCCCTGCTGGGCTTCCACTTGTCACTGCCATCCTCTTGCCTCAGCCTTCCACAATGCTGGAATTACTGGCATGAGCAACCGTACCCAGTTTGGACATCTTCTTTTATAGATTAAATCTTCATGTCTTTTGCCCATTTTTCTGTTGGGTTTTATTGATTCGCAGAAATTGCGTGAGAGAGAGTGTGTGTGTGTGTGTGTGTGTGTGTGTGTGTGTGTGTATTTTCCCCAGTAGTAGAGACTGAACCTAAGTTTTAGACAAGTTTTGCTAAGTTGCCCAGGCTAGGCTCCAACTTGTCAACTCCTGCCTCGACCTCTCAAACTTTACTAATTTCTGATGCAATCTTTACCATGTATCAGTCCCCAGAAGGATGAGAATTGTTAGAATTTTCTTTTATGTTTTAATTATCTCCTTGTCTATTTGCCCCTTGTGTGGTATTACTTATTATTCTGTGATGTTTTAATGATCTGCTAGGGCAAATCTCTTGTGAACTTCATCAAAACAGACTTGGTCAAATGCACATGTCTTTTTACCCAAGGTGTTCTACTTTTTATAGTTTGTCTCACAAATATACTTGAATGAAGCAAAGTAATGTATATAAAAGTTTATTTATCACATGGTTTATAATGGCCAAGATGGAAAAAACCCAAAGTTAAAAAACAAAACGGGCTGGGGAGATAGCTCCGAGGCACAAGTGCCTGCCTGGCAAGTGCAAGGTCATAGGTTTGAACCCCGGTTCCGCAAAAAAAAAAAACAGAAACCTAATTTGATTGTAGTACAAATAGTAGAATACCCTATCATTATAAGACAGTAAGGAGAAAGCTCTCTACACTGATATATAAATATTTCTGAGATATATTATTAAGTGAAAAATGTAAGGTATAGAATAGTGTATATAATAATCTATTTTATGTAAGAAGTGGGGGACCAAAAATCCACATGCAAATCCATTTATATACATGTAAAACACTCTAGAAGGGCATCAGGGGTTTCTTTGGGGGATCAGGGATCCTGGGTAGATGGGAAGGAGGCATCTCACCATCTACCTTTTAACATGTTTGTTTTTGAAACACATGAATGCATAACTTATTAAAAAAATACTCTCAGTGGTAGAGCTCTTGCCTAGTATGCAAAACAAAAACAAAGCCTAAAATAAGGAATGTTTTGACTTACATCTTCATGAATGAACGTATTCTTCCATGTTAGATTTAAAATAAATATATTGGATCAACTCAAAAACAAAAAAAGAGCAAACCGTAGCTCGAATTCAGACTGAGACACAAGTCTTCACTCTTTACATCTCTGTTCTTTGCTTCCAGTGTCAAGCCCTCAGCTGAGAATAAGACCTTGGTTGGGCTGTAGCAGAACTGGCAATAATGAATTTAGGAGAAAGTCTCCAAATTTATAGCTATTGATTTCATTCATTTATTTCAGTATTGAGGACTGAATGCAGAGCCTCCCCAGTGAGTTACATCCTTAATTTTTTTTTTTTTTTTTTTTTTTTTTTAAGTTTGAAGGAGGATCTTAAGTTACTACATTCTCCTAGGCTGGCCTTGAATTTGTGATCCTCCTACCTCAGCCTCCCAGAATACTGGGGTTACAGGCATGCACCACTATACCGGGCTTCTATTCCACTTTTTCATGCTTGTTTTATTAAAGAATCGCATCTCTGGGGAAGAAGGAAAATAAATGATTGAATGTAACCCTCTCCCCAAGTGATGGCAACTTGAGGCAAGGCCTGCTCACCCACCTGGTGGCAGGTTGTCTTAACTGCAGGCTGAGCACTTTGGAGACACTGTCCATCTGAGTTTATGAATCCAAACCCTAGCAGTAGGGCACGCTTTGAAAACTTGTTTACTCTGTTTATTTTCTTAAACATCTGTCCCACATTTTGTCCTAAAGGATTAAAGATTCCAAATTAGTAGAGTCAGTCAAAAAGTAATGAAATTTTCCATTAATAGGACTCAGACTTAAATCATGGAAAATGCATTAATTACAGACTTGGATCCAGGCCTCTGGGACAAGGGGGAGGGAGAGAGCAAGGAAGGTCCCAGATGCAACCTGCACTGGACCGTCCTTCCTTCCTGTGCCACTGCCCTTTCCCTGGGCCTGGGGCTTCCTGCCACTGGGCTCCCATCTCGGCCTAGGTTGAACGAGGCCCATGTCAAGAACTGTGTGAGTCTGCAACCTAAATTCCTGGAAACTCCAAAATAGGACCCAGAGTGGAGGTGGGGGAATGTTTTCTGTGTAGTTCTGGGAAGCAGTTTGGAGGGTGGTGCTGGGAGAAAGGAGAGGGGTAGAAAGATAGACAGAATGCCCATTTAGGGGTAGAAAGACAGACAGAATGCCCATTATACCCAAGCCCGTCAGTTTCCTTTTTACATCTCTTTATCAGTATTTGTGACTGAGCTTCTTATCAACAGGAAACGCCTGCTTGACAGGATGAGGCAGGTCCAGTAGGACCAGGAATTCTGGGTAGTGTGTGGCGGGTGGGTATCCTGGCCAAATGGCCTTGGAAATCCCAGGAGCCAAACTCTTTGCCCTGGCATCTGGTGAATCCTTCAATGCAGAGAGGAGAAAGTAAAAAAACCCTCTCTCCACAGCAAGATGTGATACTGGCCTCAAAGCCAGAAGGCCTGCCCATAGGGAGATCTAAGAGACTCTAGCTCTGGCCCTCTTTGGTGACCAAGGACAGGTAACCAAACAGCTCTTGCTATAAAGCAAGGAGAATTGTCTTTGTCCTTCATCTTCATCAAACCCCTCATTCTCAGGTGAGGAGAGGCCAGGTACCTGCTAAGCTCACACACAACTTAGTGACAGTCATCCTGACTGACCTTTCTGCTGGATTATCTCTGAGCCCTCACTGTGGTGCCTGTGTCAGGCACCCATGTGGAGACAACTGGGTGCTTTGCACAGGCTGCTATTGGACAGAAAACAGGAAGGCTATAGCATGACTGACCTCTTTCTATGTGTCAGGTGCTTCACAAATATTGATCATCAAACAAAGGTCCTGATTGTTCAGATGTGTCTCCTAGGAGAGTGGCAGATAGAAAATCAACTGTCCTAGGAGGTAATGATCAAACTGAGTACTGCAAATAAATACCCACAAGGAGTATTTTGGCCAAGCAAGGCTTTCTGGGTGGCTGAGAAGCATAGGTCTGTCTATCTAGACATCTTTCTTCAAACTGGCAGAAGACTGAGTAGCAGGTACAAGAACTGGTGTTCCAGTAGGAGAGGCAGGAAAGAAGATGAACTACCTGGCTTCTCACTGCTCACCCTCTGCCCAAGAGTTGCTCTTGAGCAATTAGACTGCTTTTAGTGATAGTGGTGACAGAAATTTCAGTGTGTCGCCTGCTGTGTCTCCCTGGACAACCCCACTCTCTCCCCTCTCGACATTTGCTCCTGCAGCTGGGGATGTAGGTCATTAAGAGTGGGTGGGTGAGAAAGAACAGAAAAGAGACTCATCCAGACATGACACCCCGCAGGGCAGCAGTGACAACACTTGAACCTGAAAACTGCCTGAAAATAGACTGTGTCTATGACATTATGTAAATCATATGCAAAGTCAAGAAGCCCTCTGTCTTTATTTCTAGCAGCTGAATGTGGCCCTGATGGAAGCAGCTCATTCCAAGAGTCGCCCACCCAGAGCGATGATCAAGCCGCTAGCATCAGTTCCAGCCCTGGGATACTCAACTTGGGATATGCACCCCACTCCCCACCTCCCCGGGGTGAACCTTGAAGATGTGAGCACTTCGCTGGTTCCATACTGTTGATTTTCACTCCAGGGAGGATATGGAGGAAGGACAACATCCTCCTGGAAGGCTAGTTTGAGGCAGGGCCAAGGGAGGATGGTGCCTGGGAGGGTGGAGAGGACCATCCTTGAGGGCCTAGGTACCATGAGGCCTCGGCTGAGGTGAGCTTCAGCATTGAGGTTTATTTTATTATTTTAGTACATGGCTTACATTCATCTTGGGGAGAGGCAGCATGCACAAAGCACAGCTTATTCCTTTCCTTAATCCCCTTCCCGTGCAAATATCAAGGTTTATGCTGCAGGTATAAACCTTCCCCCCACTTAGGCAGGTGCAGCACCCCTTACCCTCCAGGGGGTCCCTGACCATGCAGATGATTCTCTCCTAGGAAAGTCGGAGCCTGGGGTTACCCAAGAAATTAGGGCAAAGCTGCCAAGAAGCAAAGGGGGCAGCAGGTTTTCTTCCTTCTGTGGCAGGCAGGTTCTGCGGGGCTCCCCACCGAGGAGGGGCTTAGACACAGGGCCTTCCCCAGAACTCTGCTGACCTGAAAGAGCTTATTCTGCTTTCTCAGACTCTGCCCATCCCTCATGGAACTCTGACTCTGCAGTCTTCCTACTGCCTTTTCCCGACTCTCCAACCAGAGCATTTGACTGTCAAGAGGCCCAGGTTGGTGGGCACAGCGGGGAGCAAGAGGCTGCCTTTGTGAGACGCTAGAAACCCCCTGTTCCTAACCTCCAAAGCTGGTCTAAGAGTCTTCTGGAAGACACTGGCTGTTGTAGAGGGGCCCATGACCCCAGTGCGGAAGGCCGCAGGTAAGGTCGACCTGGAGTAGCAAGGGGTCAGCATAGTCTTCTCTGGTAACAGGAACTGGTACATCCGTGCAAGGGCACGGATTTTCTAGGCTTGGCTGTCCCCTGACAAGGCTGTTCTCCAGCTTTTTTCAGTAACTGCCTCCCCCTTGTCCTGTCACGCCCACAGCTGTAGGCGGTGCAGCGGGAGCTGAATGAGGTGCTTCCCGAGCCTAAGGTGGGTCCTTTGAGGGTGTGCACCGACTCCTGTTTGAGGGGGTAATTGAAGAAGCAGGGCCCGATCTGCCTCTGAGTATGGACTCAGAAAGCTTCTTGCTAGGTGTGGTTTTGGGGGCGCAGTCCCTGCAAACCCGAAGCCTAACAGGCTGTACACGGGCAGCCTGCGCGCTGGACCGCTGCAGCGGTCCCCAGCCAGCTGGGAGGCGGCGGGGAGAAAGTGTGGCTGAGCAGCCGGCAGAGGGCGATATGCGGGCGCGGCGGTCCGGCTGCTCTCAGTCCAGGATCCAGCCCCCTCAGTCTAAGATCGAACCAAGATGTGAGCCCGCGCTGGGGGGAACCGCAGCGCAGGGGCATGTACCTGCGACCCTCTGCTACCCACCGCTCCCGTTCCCTCAGGACCGCCTCCTGCTGACTGACTACTGCAGAAGGGGGGTGTGGAAAGACTGCACAGGAGCTCAGGGTTCAACTTTGATTTATTGAGGACCCAGTATGTGCTGGGCACAAGCCAAAATGCTACCACAAACAATACATCCGGGTAAGAACATGTAATTTCCATCCTGGAAGCCTCCTGTGGTGGCACAGAAGCGTCTAGAGACTGCTGTCCTCATAGGTTTCCTTCCTCCTTCTCCTGTCACTCCTCTTCTCTAGACCTTCTCCATTTAGGGCTATTTCAGTCTTTGGGAAGCTGCTACCTTAAATTTCTCCCTGAGGAGTCTCTGAACCGCTTTGCCCCCAGATCCAACGGAGATAAAAATCCTTGCGGCAGGATCCTCGATTCCTGAAGGGGCGGATTATAGAGATCAGAAAAACTGCAAACTGACCCAGTGATCCTGGAACTCAACTGCTGCTACGTGTTGCTTTCTATTTTCACCCAGTTTCACTTCCTGGTTCTCCTCTGGGCCTTGCACAATGCTGGGAGACAAGCCTGGGAACTTGCTGAGACCGGGCAGTGGAAGACACACCAGAGGTCTGCCTGGGGAAGCTGTATGTGTAGGAGAGGGCGGGGGCTTTCTCCTCTGCCCTTGAGAACTGGAGGCTGGTATGCTGCTTCCACCCAAGCTCAGGGCTGCTCTCGTCCTTAGCCTGAGTCCCGCCCCTGCCCCCTCAAGTGCTCCCTCCAATCCACCTCCCTCCAGCCCACCAAACGCACTACCAGGGCCCATGGTTACCTGTCAGTACATGGACAAATACCCTGGACATAGCTAAATGCTAGATTTTCTGTGTGTTTTTCTTGGGTCGCAGGGAGACACTCTGGGGCTTGACCAAGGTTGTGGGTCAGGGTCAGTGGGAAATCAGAAACCTGGGCACTGTAGGCTTCTTGGCTGGAGCTGAGTTTCTTTAGTGCCTTGGAGATTCCAGGGGAAGTGACCTCCAGCCCCAGCAGGCCCAGCACTGGGTGAGCCAAGGATGGCCCCTGTTGTGGCTTAAGGCAAGATCTAGAGCTTACAGGATTGGGCTAGGAGGAGCTTCCAGCCTCCTGGACTCTGACACAGTTCTTTTCAGATCTCATCTTGAAGCATATTGCTAGGGACCAGAGCATAGTAATAGGTGAAACTGGTAAATTTAGGTCACACAGGCTGACCTTCAAAGCAAATCAGACCTGGAGAGGCCTCAAAGGACGGCAGGTCCAAATCCTGCAGCGTGTCAATGAAAAGACAAACATTCTGAGATGAAGACCCCACTGTGGTGGTGGGGAGCAAGTACAGAGCAAGGATCAAACTCTCACTCCAGCTTACCCTTTCATGTGTAGCCTGTCACCCTTTCAATTATCCTGAAAGTTCCAGCCCTACCCATCTGATCTGTCACCTCTCCACCCACCCTCAGCAGGACTGCAAGGGTTTTAATGCCAGCAAGGCAGCTAGGTTGCTGAAGGAACTGGGGGTTAGCAGAGTTGGGCCCCAGCTCTTCTAGGCTACTGCCATTTGGCTAGTTGGGGTCTTGTTGGGGAGACAGAACGCTGACAAATAAGGCCATGGATAGGGTCCCTGGGTACCTGAGGCTTGTCTCAGAGGCTGAAGCCTAGCCGGGTAACTTCTATTGAGGGCTGGGCTGGGCAGGGCCTTTGCCACCCTGGCAGTTCTAGCCAGGTAGTGGGGTTGCCCAAGGACAGGGGAAAGTGCAGGCCCAGGATCTAGGCCCCAACTAAGATTCTCTGGCTTGGACCCCTGGCTCTGAAGCTTCTTTTGCAACCTGCCTTAGAAGCAGTAGGGGGTACAGCCTACTAGCATGGAGGTGGGGAGAGAGCCAGGTATCAGGGAGCTGACCACTTTGAGCAGGCCAGACAGCAAGGAGATCAGATTTTACCCCAGCTGTATTTTTGGCTGGATGAGTTGAGGGTCCAGCTGGGCCAGTGCAGCTGCCCCAAAGGGGGGCACCCCTGCCCCAACACACATATACAAACTACCTTTACCCAGATGGGCCCACCATGCCCTGCTGCCTCACCCTGTAGGCAGAGGGAGTCCAGTGGTCCTGGGCTAGTGAATCCCTTTGGGCTTCTCTGAGCCTTGGATGAGTTTCTGTAGGGTCTTCTTGATGCGAAGTGCAGTGAGGCGGGCAGAGGGGTTAGGGTACCAGCACTCCTGCATCATCTGAGCCAGGCCTGAGAGAACCTGTGGATTGGGAGAGGGGTAGGGGAGAGGAAGCAGGGACATGAGGCCAGGAAGATGGAAAAGAGACAGCGAGAAAGGACAGGAAGAAGGGGATGAAGGCGTTGCACGGTGGACAAGAAGAGATGCAAACAGTGAGGAGGGAATGGAGGGAACCAGGCAAGGATGAGGAGAGGAAGGCAAATGGAAGAGGAAAGGAATAGAGTGAGAAAGAGGGTAGGGAAAGGCAGAAAGATGCTCAGGTCCTCAGCAGCCTCAGGGCCCCTGGACAAACAGCACCTGTGGAACCTTACCCCACCCTGCCTCCTCCAGGACCCACTGCAAAGGGGAGAATTGCAAATCTTCAGGCTCCTGTGTCTGTATCTGCAGCTGGAAACCACAGTACATGCAGCAGTGACTCCCAGCCCTTGCAACAACTAGGGCTGGGCCCACTGGATGATGAAAGCATGCGGGGTGGGCACTGCCCTAAAAATGTATGTGTCCAGGGAGGAGCCCACCCCAGAAAGCTCAGTGGTCCTGGAATGAACCAGCCTACCTCCTGTAGTTCCTGAGAGTGAGTTTATGTATATGTGCAGAGGAATGCATCTGTGTGGCTTTTTATGGGTATCCACTGTGCAAGAATATGTATGTATTTGTGTATATGTATGTGCATATATTTAGTAATTCCTTCCATAAGTATTTACTGAGCATGCATTGCATGCCAGGTGCTGTGAAAAGTCATGGACATAATACTGAGCAAAAGAGCTATGCTTTTTGTCCTCATGGGGCTAACAGTCTGGCATATTTGTAAAGTATATGTGTTTGAGAGTGTGTGTGTTTAGAAGCAGACTCATGCCTGTATGTACTTATATATACATGTGTATGTCTTTACAAAAGTATGTAGAACTTTTAGAAAGCAAAAGACAAATGATGGCCAAGACTCTAAGCAAGAAGTAGAGCAGGGACCCTCTGCTTTTCACAGGCAAGATAGATGGTTCTTAAAATGTCACATTGACCAAAGGATTCTACGAAGGTGGAATCCATAGGCCAGGGCATCCTGAACCTGCCCAAGAAGTAGAGATGCATGACACAAGTTCCAGGGCTAAGAAGTCCCAGCTGTGAGCTCCCACCCTGTGCCATCCCATCCCTAGCCTCAACCCTGGCCCCAGCAGAAGGCTCACCGGGTCTATAGCCAGTCGGTTGGGGATGGTGGGAGTCTGCTGGTCAACACACACCACTTTCTTCATGTCCTCGAAGCTGGGGTCATTGGGCACCAAGTCATAGAAGGGTGGCCTATAGTCCTCCACAATACCTGAACATTGAGAGGGGATGAGACAATCACTTGGGACCCAAGGAGACCACATGTCATCCAAAGGACAGCTTTGCCCAGCCTCTGATGTAGCGGTCAGAAAATTAGTTGTCTGGGAACACTGTCCGTGAGAAGGATGTCACAATAAATATACCTATTAGCATTAGTAATTTCTACTTTAGTTTTACACTTTCCATGAGCCAGTTACTGTGCTATCAACACTCTGTGCAGCGTCCTGTTAGGCCTTACAACAACTCTGAAATGGATACTATTAGTACTTTCTCGTTAGAGACCCAGAAACTGATGCTCAGAGAAGCCGAGTCCAAGGTTATACAGCCAGTTGGGCGCAGTCAAGTCGCCAGCCTATGCCGCTGGATTTCTATGCTAGCTCTCATTCCTGTCTTTCCCCAGCAGACTTTTCCCCAGGCTCAGGTACTACTCTCTGTCTCTGACCGTCACTGATGCCCCATAACACATAACCTTCACTGTGCTAACCACTGTCCTAAAGGTTCTGCATCAAATCCCCACAACAGCCAAAAAGGGTATGCAATACTCTTAGCTCCATGTAATAAGCCAAGAAATCATGGCTAGTGAGTTTAAGAAATTTGTCTAAGGTCAACAGGTAGTAAATTGGAGTTAAGATTTAAGCCTAAAAATCTAATACCAAAGCCCTGCTCCCAAGCTCCAAGCTCTGCTTAACGGAGGGCAGCTAATTGATTGCAGGAGAAGGACTGTAGCAATGTCAAGAAGACACCTCTCCAGAGGGAAGAGAACTTTTAGCCTGGTCCAAATAGCACGCACCAGGGAAGGCCCCAACTCCACTAATGGTCACAGCCAGTAGCCTCCCACCCTCCCCCATATCATCCCAAATGCAAGTCCTTAGGAGCTTTCTGAAAACTCTGCCTGTGGAGCTACAGCAGTCTAATGCCCATCCTGCTTCCCAGCCCTAGCTGGGGGCTGTGGCCATGCAGGCCACAACCTCCCTGGAGCCTTCACCAGCTGCTCTCCCTATGGCAGGCTTCCAAGCCGCCCCTGTGCAGCTCGTCCCTAATCAGTGCTGCGCAGAGGCTTGAGCGTGTCTAATGAGCCTTTAATCAGTGCCGGGGCTGACACCAGATTACAGTGTTTATAATGCGCTTCGAATCTGTGTGGGGTGACAGAGCTTCCCCCTCAGCCCAGAAGCCTCCCTCCCAGCCCTTCCTTTTCAGCCTTCAGCTTTGTCCCAGAGGCTGCGGCTATATCTTTGTGCCCTGTCCTGCAGCTCCAGCTTCGTCTAGCTCACTCTGGCTGTCCAGGCCCAGGATCAGAGCTGCTGGGGAGTGTCCCCAGGGACTGGTGACACCCTGGCCTCTGTTCTCAGTGCCTGGTCAGTGAAGGCAAATGGAGGCTGGCAAGTGGTAGATGCTCAAGAATAAAAGTATTGCTGTTCTGAGGAGCAAGGCTCCAGTCAGGTCCTAAAGACTGTCCTCAACCTGCCAGGACTGCTGGCAGCTCCTGGCCATGGACAGCCTCCACAAAGGCTAGCAATGCTCCCACCCTGAAGACAACCTGTCATCTTCTGTCCACCTCAACGCTGGACATCACTGGCCACTGGGGCAGGTGCCTCCACTTGCTCTCAGTCCCTCCAAATCAGAGTTTTCTGTGGTAACCCACAGCCACTGTAAGCAAGCAGGATGGTAGTGACAGCCTGCTGCAATGATGGCCTGCGTGTTTGTGGATGAGGAAATCAAGGACCACAGAGTCACAGTGATAAAGTGTCACAGCGATAAAGATCACTGGCTCAGTGTAAAACTGCCTGGTTTTGGACCCCAAGGCTGCTTCTAGCCTGCCACAATTCTTTTTTTTTTTTTTTTGGCGGGACCAGGGTTCAAATTCACGACCTTGCACTTGCCAGGCAGGCACTTGTGCCACGGAGCTATCTCCCCAGCCCCTAGCCTGCCACAGTTCTGCACCTCAGTCCCATCTACAAAGTGGGGATAACACTACAGCAAGCACACATTCTATTATAACAATAATGACCATGATACTGAGTGCTAGGTATTGTTCCAAATATTTCACTTCTCAACAAACAGAACCTATTTTTATTCTCATTTCACAAATGAGGAAACTGAAACAGAGAGGCCACATAGTCTTTCCACTGCCACAGCGAAAGCCAGACCTGAGTCCAGGCAATCTGATTCCATGCCTAGGCCTTAACCGCTAAGCAGTATCACCTCCTTGTCAATACAGGAGACTTAAATATGATAAGCATAGAGTACATAGCATGGCATAAATTTAACCCCAGTAACTGTTAGCTGTTAATAATATTTCACAGTCAGATTCATAGACTAGAGGAACCCTCTAAGGTCACTCAGCTGAACCAGGAGGCAAGTGGCCTTGAAGGGATGCCAGGAGGTCTACTCTCAAATCCCTCAGGCTGTGGGCACCAGCCTCAGCAGGAAGCCCCACCTGCCTCCCCCCACCCCCACAGTGCACAGTGGATCCTCACCATTGACAATGGTCCGCCGAGTGATCTCCCACAGCACCAGGCCAAAGGCCCAGATGTCTGTCCACTTGTAGGACTCGAAGCAGTCGGTGCGGATCTGCTCATCCAGCACCTCAGGTGCCATGTACCGCTTGGTGCCCACTCTTGGGTTGTTGCCAATGTCGAGGTAATCGCTCCCCTGGGAGTGCATCACAGCCAGGCCTGTGGGTATGAGGCCTGTCACTCCTGCCACCACACTGGCCCACACCTTGGGGGGTGGGGATGGACAGTGACAGTGAGGCACAGGGGAGCAGCAAAGGGAGACCTGCCCTGAGATGACCTGGAAGACAGTGGCCAGAGGGAAACCAGCTGTCTCCGTTATCCTTCGTGTGTGGTTCCTAGGAACCCAACAGGATGTGAATATATATGCAAGGCAGGCTTTCTTAGGCCTTAACCACTAGGCAGTATCACCTCCTTGTCAGTATAGGAGACGTACATATGATAACAAGTATAGAGTACATAGCATGGCATATACTTAGCCCCAGTAACTGCTAGCTGTTAATAATATTTCACAGTCAGATTCATAGACCAGAGGAACCCTCAAAGGAAGTCATGGAGCCGTGCTCATGGTGATACTGCTTAGTGGTTAAGGCCATTTCACAGAGCAGAACCTGGAGGTCCAGGAAGGGCAACTGTGAAGCCAGAATGAGAACCCAGGTTTCTGGTTCTCTGACTGTTTTTCCCAGCTCCAGTGTGGGTATAGAAGGAATCTGGGCTTGGAAAGGGTGTTAAAAATAATTTGGGCTCTTTCCAGAGTGAAATGAAACAAAACACCTTTCCAAGTTTTTAAAGCACTACTATGGGGGCTGGGGAGTTAGCTCCGTGGCACAAGTGCCTGCCTGGCAAGTGCAAGGTCGTGAGTTCGAACCCTAGTCCCGGAAAAAAAAAAAAAAAAGCACTACTATGGCCACCCACTCCCATGGAAAACAGGTAGAGAGGCACAGTGCAAAAACCATGCCCACCTGCAGAGGACCCACCCTGCCCTCCCGTGCATGCACCTCACCCCTGCACAGCTCACCCAAGTCTGCGATGCAACACTGAAGATTGCTTTTGACCAGAACATTGCGGCTCTTCAGGTCGCGGTGGGCGATGGCCGGCTTGCCCTGCGTACCAAAGATCTCCATGTGCAGGTGTGCCAGGCCGCATGCTGCAGACACAGCCAGCTTGAGGGCCAACTGGGGCTCTAGCGTCTGCCTCTGCAGGAAGTCATAGAGGGAGCCATGCTCGTGGTAGTGTGTAATGAGCCACAGCTGCGTGCTTGAGTTGCGGGAGGTCATATCTGAGGCGATGAAGCCTGTGCGAAGAAGGGGCAGGGTGGCTCAGAAGGGGCTGGGGAGGAAGAAAGCTGGACTGGCTAGGGGCAGCGTCGGACGGGGGGTGGGTGGGGGGGTGGGAGGGAGTGCACTAGGTCAGGGTAAAGGTGGGACTTGGGACAAGGTTGATTGGATTCAGGATTTAGGTCAGAAACTGGAGCTGGAGTCAGGTGGGCTGGGAGTCTTTCAAGATTAGGGCGATGTCCAGAGACCCATGGACCATGATCCAGGAGTGGGGGATAAGATTCCCAGGCCCATCACTGCATTTGTCTCCCTTGCCTAGGATGTTGTCATGTCGGAGCAACACTGTATTGTAGATCTCTGTCTCCCGGAACCAAGACTGCTCATCCCTCGAGGAGAAGATCTTGATAGCAACACTCTCACCATGCCACAAGCCCTGCCACACTTCGCCATAGCGGCCCTTTCCTGATCCAGTGGCCAGCAAGGAAGACAAGGGTCATACATTAGGTACAAAGAGCCCTGGAAAAGCTGCCCCAGCCCATCTCCATGCTATGCAGACCCCTCTCGCAGAACCTGAATTTATGTGTAACTTAATCCAGACCCAAACCCAGCTATAGACCGCCTCCGCTCCTGCAGAAGGACCTCGTCCCAGTCAGTTCCTGGTGGAGAATTCCCATTCTGAGCCATGCCCAACCCATGGGTATCTCTGGAAGCCAAGAGCCCCTCATCCCTCCAAGTTTGTGGGAGTCCTTAGCCCCCATCTCTTGGGCTTACCCACTACTTACCCACACACTCCACCAGGGTGACCTGCCGTGCCACTGTCCTCTGCACCAGGAAGGGGAGCCCTGAGCCACTTCCTGTGGTGCAGTTGCTGTCCAGGAATTCCTGAGGATACCAAGAAGCCCCTGAGAGGCTGCTCCCACCAGCTGTGGCCCCCTTCTTTGTCCACATCAGGATCCTGCTGCTGTGTCTTTGTACAAGGCCTCCCTCCCCAGCCCCAGCTCCTAGCCAGCTGTGATCTCTGGGTGACCCCCTCTGATTCTGTGGCTCCTGTATCCCCTCCCTCAGCTTTCAGTTCCAATCCCCCCCAGACCCGTACCCCCAACATGCTGTCCCTCTGCTCGGGTGATTTCAGGATGAGGCTGGACTCGCCCAGATCACTGTACAGGCCTCGCTGCTTCTCCTGCCTCCGCCGGACATGCCACAGGCCCAGGGCACCCAAGGCCACCAGCACCAGCAAGGCCAGCACAGGGCCCAGGATCAGAGGCAGATGGCTATCTACTTTTGGCTGTTCCGGAGGAGTCTGGGTGGCTGGAGGAGGAGTATACTGAGTCTCAGTTTCCTGCAGGCCAGCCCCCCTGCCCTAGGGTCAGACCATTCTGCCAGTCAAATCCCAGCATTCTGGTCCCCCACACCTGCCCCTCACCCCACAAAGCACAAAAGAAAAGCAAGGTAGGGGTGGAGTCTGAGAAGATGGAGAGGGGCTGCTGGGGGTGCTGGACCTACTTTCCAGCAACAGGGATACATTGCGGTTGCAGAAGGATTGGTGGCAGCAGAAATGGTTTACAAACTCGGTGGGACGCCCCCTGCAGAGCTCCTCGTGCCGGCTCGCACAGCCCTGGAACTGCTGGCGGTGACCTTCCTCATCCAGAAACACCACTGCTGTGCACCAGAGCCCCTGACAGGTGGTCCCCTTGCAGTGTGGGTTCTGACATGTGCAGTTCACCAGGTACTCCACAGGGTTTCCTGGGAGACACAGCAGAAGCTCAGCCCCTTGGAAGGTGAGCTTGATACTTGCTTCTGCCCTCCTGACTACTCCCTGCCATCCCTCAAACAAGCCCTTGGGGTCCTGGTCTTTTATGTTCAGCCCTGATCCTCCTTTCCTCAGAGCCTTACTAGTCAGGGCAGAGGAGACTGACAGGAAAGCTTCCGCCTCCCGTCTTCTCTCAGCACCAGATCCACCCTGCCATCCAGGCCCGAGCACTTTGTCAGCTTTCTCCGCCAACATTCCCACTCCCTCCATCCCACCTATAAGCCAGATGTGGTTCCCACCCTAGAGTGTGGCAGGGCA
This sequence comes from Capromys pilorides, assembly GCA_004027915.1. Taxonomy (NCBI): domain Eukaryota; kingdom Metazoa; phylum Chordata; class Mammalia; order Rodentia; family Capromyidae; genus Capromys; species Capromys pilorides. The sequence continues at coordinate 13,382 of PVKN010001151.1, read as the reverse complement.
CCAGCTGAAGGTTGGTATCAAAAGGACAAACAGCAGAGGATGGGGTAGCTGAGTCTAACCAGGTCCTCTTAGAGCCTGCCTTCAGCCCAGCTCCCATCTCCTGTCGCTAACACTTCAGATTTGGTCCAGCAAGAGGGGACCTGGGCGAGTCCATGTCTCCCGCTGTTCTCTGCATACTCACCCTGGGTCAGATCCAATGCCATCAGCAGCATCAGAAGGCCCTTTTTCGTGTTGGCCAAGGTCATTGTCCTCAGAGAGGTAAGGCGAGGTAAGTTCTGCAAGATGTGACAGCTGCTGATCACAGCTTGCTCCTACCAGGAGCAAATCACTGGGAGTTTTTTATTGCTAAGAGGAGGCAGGGAGGCCACCTCTCTGCTCCCTGTGTCTGGCTTTGGGGCGGGGCCTGCAAGGGAAGTCCTGATTCACTTCCCTATGGAAACCATCCTGTTAGGGGTGAGGGTGGCAAGCCGTGTTTGAGTGACAGGGGCCTGAGGCAAGGCGGCTCTGCACCATTCTGCTCAGCTCAGACGGGAGGTGGGCTGGGAGGGCCAAAAGTGGGATACCGGCAGGACTCTTCAGCAGTTCCCTATGTCCTCTGCCTCCTGCTCAGCCCCAGCCAACCTCCACCCCTGCCTACCTCTTTCCCAGTGCCCCCACCCCCCAGGCCTGGCTGCCTCAAACATAAACAGGCTCCTGTCTTCACTTCCTGCCATTCAGGGTCCCGCCAAACCGGGAACAGGAATCAAGATTGTTTAGATTGAAGTCTGGATAGAACAGGCAGGAGTCACGCAAAGGAGGGACTTAAGGGCAGACTTTCAGGGGAGGTGAGGGTGGGAGACAGCTACAGGGCCTGAAAGAGCCACCTGGGGCTGAGACACTCAGGACAGAGTCCTGGGACATCACAAAAGTTTGACTCTTGACTTTAGAGAGGGGACTAAGGCTCAGACCCGGGAGGGGGCTTGCCCAAGGCCAGACATTCATTGACCGCTAGTCTAGTAACGCCATGTAGTAAGTGTACAATGTGTAGACAGTGGATCCTGCCAGGTGTCAGGGAACCCCTCTGCAATCTCACTTGAAAAATAGGGGCTTCGGGCCAGCGAGATGGCTCAGTGGTCTAAAGCGCCTGCTTAGGCAGGCTTAGGCAGCCACAGGGACTGTGGTTCGATCCCCGGCACCACATGCTGTGCCAGCCTCACTCCCAGGGCAGGCTGAGCTGGCCAGAACACAAAGAAATAAATAAGGTTTAAAAAATAAAATAAAATAAACTTTAAAAAAAGAAAAATAGGGGCTTCTCAGGGCTGTTCCCTGGCCCCCTTCTGCCTCACTGTTGTTCAGGGAAAAGGCCTGGGGAGGGCCATGGGTGTGGGAGAGGAAGAAAAACACTTAGACACTAACTGTTTGATCTCCCATGGCTGGCAGAGTGAGACTTTGCCAGAAGTTTGATGGAGAGGGTTAAAGGGAGTTAATTCTCATCTCCTAATAGTCTCCAACTCAGGTCTCCAATCCACTAGTGCTCAGAAGCTGCCACCCTCTTCTCTTCTCAAAGCTTTAGAAAAAGACAGTAGCTGGGGGTGTGGGTCAGGAGTCCAGTGCTTACTTAGCATGTGTGAGGTCCAGGCCCAGGACCCCTTGCCCCTAAAGAGAAGAGAAAGATAGTGATCAGACAGCCATGAGGACTTTGTGAATGGCCAAGAGTATGTAGGTCCCGGTGTGCAGGTCTGGGACTGGAGTCTCACCCACGATGGCTAATACGAGATTGAGCGGCCTTTGGCCTGACAAGGTGAGGCTGGTAGGGTTGGGTATGTGGCTGTATAAGCTGCAGATGTCCCACTGTGTAAAAATGGTGCCAGATGATCACCTGAGATACTAGGGCTGTGGAGACCCAGTGGTTGGAGGTGGGGTGGGGATCTTCACAGGCCTCTGCCTCATGGCTGCTCTGGCCTTCCTGCTGGGCTTCCTCTACCCTAGAGGCCCAGGCTGGGGGAGGAAACAGAGCCCTGGGCTGCTGCTGCTGTGTCCCCAGCCTCTGCCTGACCTTCTGCCTCTTGTCTCTGCTGGTAGTCACTGAGGACTCTGGCAAGCACTTTGAGTGAGGGCTGACAGCTGGATAGAGAGAGAACCCCAAGTGAGCTGAATGTGGTGGCCTTTGCCTGCCTGGACAGCGGCTAAGAAGAGGGTACAGGCAGGAAGGAAAACGAGGCCAAAGTGAAGGATGACAGCTGGCATCCTTCTAGAGTCTTCTGCTAGCTTCTGAGCTTCCACTTCTCTGATGTCTCCCCATCCACCCACACCCCTCTGTCACACATCAGAGTCCCCTACAGTGAGTTAGAAATGCACATCCTTTGGTCTCACCGTCACTCCAGATTCTGACTCAACCTACCTGGGACGGGCAAGAAATACATATACTCCAGGGAATTCTGATGTGTCTCTGTGGGCACCACGCTTTGAGAACTGTGTCCTCCACACAGCTATGACTAGGTCCTGTACTTCTGCCTTGCTGAGGAGGGCCCTGCTGGTGAGAATGGGCCACATAGAGAAGGGACCCTCACCCCCACTGCCACAGGAGACTTGGTGACACTGAAGCAAGGGTGGAGATGAAGACTTCGTTCTAGACATCGACAGAGCAGGGAAGAGCTGGCAGCATTTATAAAACTCACTTCTGATCTAATAATCCTGGGAAGATTCAGACTGTCAAATTCCCAACTAAGCCTTTGGAAGATTTAATACAAAAGGGGTCCTGGCCAGATATCCAGCTGACTCAGCATGATCACTCTGAAATTTGACTGTAGCAATGCCTGGGGCCTAGCAGTATCTTTTCACTTCTAAGCCAGACTTCAAGAAAGATATCCTGCAAGGGGTTGGGGAGATAGTTCAGTAGAATAAGTGCTTGCCTGGCAAGCGCTGGGTCCTGAGTTCTATCCCCAGTACCAAAAAAAGATCTCCTGCAGACAAAAGCATCATGGTTGTTGGCCAGAAATAACAAATGTTAAAATTAATTTCAAACATTAGCTTAGCACTGTGAAATAATAATAGTAGCTCATCTGGTCCTTGTACTAATTATGGTACATCTCATTTATTCCTCACATCAGTCCAGCGAGCAATCCAGGGCTTGGAATTGTACATTTCTTGTCCAGAGGCGGTAAGTCTGCCTTGATAAGCTTAGGTTGCTAATAAGAAACCCTCTTTGTCCTTGTTATTCCTCCAGTTGTTTGAAGTTAGGTGAGTCTTCCCATGAGAGAAACAAAATAGGTTTCAGCAGACATTAACAAATGGCCCATTGCTATTGTCGCCAATGGGTTTCCTCTGCTGGATTAGTTGGAAGGACAGCGTCAATACCCAGAGACCATGCAGTAAGTAGGCTTAGTCAGCATTTGGGCCTCAGGTGAGGGAAACCACAGTGGGGACATGCCTGGGAGGTGGCTGTTGATCTTTTTCTCCGTTACACCTGAGGGACTGATAAAACCTGTTCCTATCAACAGCAGGGCTCAGCCCCGCAGTGCCTGTTACAGGTAGGGAAAGCGTTGTGTCAAATGCAACCATGTTTTTTCTTTTCCTCCTTTTTTGTGGACCCCAGATTGAGCCTAGGGCCTCTTGCATTCTAAGTGAGTGCCCTACCACTGAGCTACATCCTCAGCCCAAATATAACCATTTGCCTTGCCTATGCTTCAGGAAGTCATGCTCCAGTGACACCAGACCAAGCTGTTCATCTGGGGTTGCCTTTACGATTCAGTCCCTCCAGTTTATTAGCCCTTTATAACCATGCATTGTAGTAGAGCGAGCCTGAATGTCAGAGTCATAGGCGTAAGATGGAGACTGCACAGCACAGTTCTTCCTTGTCTAAGCAGAAGATGTTCCCAGGTCCCTCGTGGGTAACTGATACTGTGGATCATAGCAAATCCTATACACACTATGATTTTTTTCTTATGCATCCACACTATAATAAAATTGCTTATACCTACTTTAATTTAAACCAAATTATTTAGTTTAAAATTAGGCAGAGCAAAACAAGGCTTGGTGGCTCAGGCCTGTAATCCCAGCACTTGGAAGGCTGAGGCAGGAGGATGGTTGCAAGTTTGAAGCCAGACTGGGCTACAAAGTGAGCTCAAGGCCAACCTGAACTACATAGTGAGACCCTGTCTCAGAAATAAATAAATAAGGCAGAACAATAGATTACCAATAATTAGTGGCACACCATAACAATTATACTGTAATAAAAACTTTTGTTTTCACCATTTATTTATTTTTTTGTGGCTGGCTCAGCCCACCCTGGGGGTGGGGCTGATGCAGCATCCGATGCTGGGGATTGAAGCTTGGTCCCTCCACATTTGCTTAAGAAGGTGCTTTAGACTGCTGAGCTATCTCGCTGGCTCACCTTTTATTTAAAGGAGAAACTGTACAGCTTATCTGTCAAAATCAACAGCATCACTACTCTTGTCCTTTGGGGCAATTATTAAGTAAAATAATAGGTATTTGAGCACCAGCATGGCAAAATCTCTGCAGTCAATCCAATTAGTAAGATAGCAGACTGCTGGGTAGGTTAGCTTCTCCAGCACAGACCCTAGACAAAGGATACTTCATGTCCAGGTGGGATGAAGATGTCATCCCACCCAAGATGTCACCACGCAAATCAGAGCAGTGCACAATTTAAAACTTGTTATCTTTTACTTCTGGACATTACTTTTGCTTTCATTTTATTGAACCCAAAAGTGCTTTATCACTGCACAATATCTCCTTCATTGTTTTATTTTGAGATAGGTAAGTTACCCAGCCTGACTTTGAATTTGTGATCTTCCTGCCTCGGCCTCTTGAGTGGCTGGAATTATGAGCCTGTGCTATCATGCCTGACTCCACTTACAATTTCAACACCACAGCTGACTGCAGATAACAGGAACCTCAGAACGCAAAAATGCAGATAAGCAAGAAGCCACTAAGAGGAAGGACGGCTGCACAACTTGAGATCAAGGCCTGGGCTCTGAATCATGTAGATCTGGGTTCAAGTCTTGCCTCTGTGATTTAGAGCTAGGAGACTGGAGCAAGTCCCTTAACTGCCTGTGCTTAGGCCTCTCATATGTAAAGTGAGGATAATAGCAGTATTTATTTCGCAGCTATAATGTCGTACAAATTATTTAGCAGAGTACTAGTTAACACATAGTAAACACTTAAATGTTACCACAGCCCCAGCCACACTATTTACATCATTTGACGGGCTTTGGGCAAGTTATTCATATCTCAACTTGTTTTCTATCTTATAGGATGAGCATATAACCCCTCTGTTGCTTGGTAGTGACCAAGATTACTTGAGAAAAATATCCAAGTATCTACATAATAAGCACTTAAAAAATAGTGGCCATTTTAAATTAACAACTCAGTGACAAAGAAGACAGGTTAGGGACAGGTATCGGGACAAGTGGATCAGTGAGAAATCCCAACTCAGCCAGGCGCTGCCCCAGATCGCAAGGGCTACTACTGCGCACTCAGGGCCTATCCTTGCTCGGTAGCCAGCCCAAAGGTCTCAGGACTTCAGGCTCCAGGGTAGACTTAGACACTGGGGTCCCAGTCCAGGGAGTGCCTGAGATCTGCTTTGGCATGGGAATTAGACAACCCTCCTGGCTTATGGCTCCTGGCTTGGGGCGAGGGTTGTGGGATGGGGTTGGTGTCCGCTTTGCCAGGCAAGCGCTGCAGGCTAGTCTGGGAAAGGTCAGCCCCAAGGGAGGTTCAACTGCGCTGAGTGGACACCCGCTCCCAATCCCACCCAGTAGCGAGAATGCATCTGCCCATTTAGGGATTCAGACAGGAGAGAAAAGTTACTCCCAGTTGAGACTCTAGGTTCAGGAAGGGGCCAGGGTAGATAGATCAGGGACAGTTGGCGCTCCTGAGGAGCAGGGAGTGGCCCTGAGGCCACCTCTCAGATTCACCCAAAAGGGCCCAGTGCGGTGGGGTCACGTGGCCCCTGTCCGGTCCCACCGGATCTGGCCCGCAGCCCTCGACTCACCTTTGGGTCCGTGGACAGGACCCGAGTCACACGACGAGCGCTGGGCCGGGGACAGGGGCGAGGGCCAGGGCCAAGGCGCGGCCCTTGACGGGGCTGGAGCCGGGGAGGGGCTCGCTCAAAGCTGCAGGCGCGGCGGCCTCCCGGGACTGGGAAGGGGGCTGGAGCAAAAATGTTTCTTATTCCAGCGTCTTCCTGCCTGGCTCGGCTCCACCACTCCCTCCTAATAAACTGTTTCCTATTGCCCAGCGCACCGACCGGCTGCCTGCTGGCCCGCAGGACCGGGCCCCTAGCGTCTCTCCCCGACTCCGGGCCACCCCGCTCGGAGTCCTAATCCCGCCCCAGCGTCCTCGGCTGCCTCCCCAGGGCCTTGAACTTGGGTCCGGGCTCGAGCCGTAAGCGCTACAGCCAGAGACTGGATGCTTGTATGGGGCGCCGTCTGGCGGCTAGGGTGGGGGGCGTCGAGGGAATGGTAGGGCGAGGGACGTCACCTGTCCTTAACCCACCTTCGACTCGAGTTCTCAGTCTAAGAGGCTTAGCGCAGCAGTGGGTGGCTCGCGGGGTCCAGATAGATTTTGGCTCCGCCCTCTGGGACTGCGCGGGGCCCAAATCCTTTTGTCTCCTCCCTCCTGTCCCTTCCCACACCCCGTGTCCCCTCCCCTCTGCCCAGCAGGCTTCCCCATCAGTGCCCAGTACAGGGGTATTAGAGGCCCAGATGGGGGAGCCTCTGGGCCAGTGATGAACACCAGCTCCTGGCGGGTGACAAGGATGCTCTTGCTACTGAGGCAGCCAGGATGGCGAAGATGCTAGGGAGCTGCTTGGACTTTCGCCCTCCAGGAAGACTCCTTGCCCAGCTGCTGGAACCTCAGAAGTGGGGAACCTGAACCCGGAAAGATCTTCCTCCCCGTGCTGGAGGCAGACCTGCTTGCCCTGCTGACCCCCAGTCTGCACATGCTCTGAAATCACCTACCAACTGGAATCCGGGTTGCTTGTGTGACCTTAGGCAAGGAACACTTCAGCACTTCCGCCTCCTATGGGTATAATACGCAGTGCTAGCCTCCTAGGGCTGTGACAGAGGGCATGACACCTATATCAGTTTATAACAAAGGTGCCCCTGGCTGAGCCTGACCAGGAGTAGGCTTTCCGGCCACAAAGGAGTCTATGAATTAAGCTAATATGTGAGAAACCTGGGGATGGCATGACCTTAGAGCTTGCCAGAGACCTCCAAGGTGTCTTGCTCTAACAAGGACATTCTGCAAGGTGGGTCTCCTACTCCACCTGCCCTTCTGCAGGAATACAGGGTGGGGGGCAACAGCCAGAGGCTCAGACAACATCAACTAAGGTTGTTGATAACTCGCTTCCTCTGCTGAAATCCCTGTTGTGAGCCTGGTGAAGTTTCAGAAGCTGGCCACACCCAAATTTCAGTGTCCCCAAGCCAATAGGAAGTCGTATGGGATTACAGTATCTGTCCTTTAAGATTGTAGCAGCCACTTTGGCACTGCATTAGCAGCAGAACTGGGAGTGTGGCTTCATGGCCACATCATTCACAGCCACCCTCCCCCTGCCCTGCCATGGCTTCTGGCCAACCCCTTCTTCCCCCAACCTATGGATCTCTGTGAAAGTAAGGGCTATGGGTCAGGACCCTGACCTCCACCATCTGAATTCCAGCCCTGTACCCTCCAGGAAGCAGATAGACGAAATTATTGAGGAGATCAAGATCTGAGAGGTGGTGGGGATGGGAGGCAGTCTGGGCAGGGTTCATGAGGGAAATAAGAGTAGAGTAGTTTTTGTGATGAAGAACCAGTGGCAGATGGTACTGGAATCTCCCCGACCTTCCATGGCACTGAGTCCTCTGGTCCCTGAGTGGTACTTTGGGGGCTCTTGCAACCCCTTGCCTCCCACAGCACACAAGGAACCTAGGGTAGGTCTCAGAGGAGGGACACAGACTTGGAGAAAGCACTGGAGCCATGGGCCAATGAGGACATGGAAAAGGAATTACAGACTGCGTCCAAGTTTACAGGAATTAACTGCTCAGAGGGACCAGCTGTTCTCTGTATTCAATGAAGACAGAACAAGAGGAAACAGGCCCAAAAGATGCTCTGATCAAGATTTAGGTATGTAGAGGGATTTCCCAGCACTGCCTGAAGCAGAGACCTAGAACTTGTGGTGGGTCTATTTGTGGCAGATGCCACAGAGTGGCATGTCCTGTCATGAAGGCAGGGCAATGGACTCATTGACCTTTCAGGATTAGCTATGAATAAAATTCAAGCATCACTGTTGCCCAGTGCAGAGCCTGTTTCGTGGGTATGTGGCCTATGCAGACATCCAGGCCTCTGCACTTGCTTTAATGCTCTTAAGTTGCCAGCTTGATGTTCTTTATACTATTTTAAATGATTTTTAATGAACAGCGGACCCAGAATTTTCAGTTTTATACTAGGCCCCATAAATTATGTAACAGTTCTCTACAAGAGGAATAGAGAGAAAATCAAGAGAGAGACATTAGCAGAGGGTGAGCTGGGCTTTGCTTCATTTAAATTGCAGACTAGAAGGCTAGGGATGTAGCTCAGTGGTACCGCACTTGCCTACTCTGTGCAAGGCCCCCCCGCCTTTAATGGCCAGCACCAAAAAAGGAAAAAAGAAGGGGGAAATGCAGAGCGGGAAAGTTAGATTAGACAGCCTATGTGTTTTCTTTTCAGATGGAAGAGACACAAATCTGGTAGAACAGTACTCCAGGAGGAACAATTAGGGCTCTCCTTTTAGGGAGTAGTGGAGAAGATACTGTTGGTCTAGCTATTCAAAACTCAGGAGAGATTTTTTAGTGCAGCAATATGAATGGAGTCTAGGTTTTGCCTGGAGGAAGAGGGAAATGATCCTCCAGGTGTCCTTCGGCTCTGGGGCGGGGGCATGGAGGTATTCTGAAAAGAGCAGTAAGCACACAGTCCTGGGTTCCTGGTCTGGATCCCTTCTTTGTGCCTCCCTATGCTGCTTTGTCTGCTGAGGGATTTAGGCCAGAGAATCCTGAAGGTTCCTCCCAGCCTCCTATGCTATTCTTTGGCTCTAAGGTTCAGGACACTACTTGGTCCCAGGTTCTTTTACTGTAACTCAGGTCAGAAAGCAGTTTTACTGGTACCTAGTTTTGGGGAGGGTGGAGAAGTCAGAACTCCTCAGGAAGTGGCTGGCAGACACCAGCAAGATCCCAGAGCCGGAGTGGCCAAGCCTTGTTCCTCTTTTTTCCAGCTCTTCCCCATGGCCTCTAGATGGGCTTGTCTACTTCCTGCCAGCCACTCAGCAATCAGGATGACCCATCTCAGGAATGAGCCTGCTGAGGGAAGAGGAGCAGTGGAGACTGGAATTCAGCAGATGCCATGCGATGCTACAGGAGGTGGTGGGCATGAAGCCCCATCTTCATGGGAAGCCCATCTCCTCTTGCTAGTGCAGCCGGCTCTGAATTGCCTCTTCTCTTGTGCTTCTTGGAGCCCTGAACTGGCTCCACCAGGCTTCCCTGGCTGTTAAGGGGCAGAAGGGGACATCAGGAAAAGTGCATGCCGTGAGTGAGAACTCCTGACCGTCAGCCTCAGCTTCCACACCTGTAGGAAGGGGTTGAGAACTTCTCTGCCACATTTTGAAACTAACAGCAAAGTGCAGGAGCAAGGCCTCTACCTGCATTGAGGCTAACGCCAGATGTCTGGTTCGCCAAGAGGGAGAAGGTCGAGCTGTGGAACAGGAGAGGGAGCACTGAACCAGGAGACAGCAGACTGCAGCCGTTCATCGGCGGGTGTGGCAGCAGCATGGCTCCTGTTTCATCTGTTCAAAGACAAGTAAGAAAGGTTGCCTCCTCCAGTGGCTACGAGAGGGGCTATTATGCAAATGAATACAGGCAGAGGGGGCTATAAAGTATGAAGCAGCCATTTTGAAAAAGTTGAATCCCAAAGAAGTGCAGTACATGTAAAATAAGGAAATAAAATCTTCAAGAACATTTACAACAAGAAACAGCTATACCCACCCCAGGCACTCTTGCTGTAAACGCCCTTCTGTCACAGATTCAGCTATGTATTTGTTTTTATGACATTAGCCTCAGTAACTCAATCATGTGTGCATGGCTGTCTTTATATCTTAAAGCTTCAGGCATTATTCAAAATCTTCAGGATTTAGGTCTTTTTGATGTTCTCCCTCTAATTATTATTATATAATTATTTATTTTCTTTTTTATTTTTTTTGAGACAGGGTCTCACTAAGCAGTTTAGGCTGGCCTTGAGCTCGCTTTATAGCCCAGGCTGCTCTCCAAATTGCAACAGTCCCCCTGCCTCAGCCTCCTGAATGTGGGTTTACAGGTGTGCCACACTACAGCCACCAGCCTTACATTTATCTATTTTGTTTTGTTTTTCTGGGTACCCAGAATTGAACTACCACTTCACGCTTGCCAGGCAGGTGCTGTGTGGCTTAGTTTATATTTAAATAATATGGCCAAATCCTTTCTTCCTCTTCTGTTAGCCCCAGACAGGATCTCCTGGGTCTCCTCTGAGTATGGACAGTGGCACCCATCCCCTTCCCCCCCCCCCCAGCTGCAATCCTGATGCAGAAAAGGAAGCTGTGTCAATTCTCTGCAGTGAGTGACCTCGGTTTGGGGGCCGTTCAGGTGAAATGGATCACTGAGAGTGCCTCAAGGACTGGTGAGCGTTTTGGATGGTACTAGTCTTCCTAGAAGCATTTGGACATTTCTCCACTCTAATGAGAAGCCAGGCATGGGTAAAGAAAGGTGGGAGGTGACTGGCAAGAGACTGGGGGAGGTGGTGCTGCCTGGGAAGTCTGAGGAGCCCAAGTGGCTGCCTCCATAAGAAAGGGATTCGGGCAAGGGGCGTGTTTGAGGGGAGGTAAAGGCCCTCACTGGGTAGGAAAATGTCTCCAGGATTTGAGGGTAGGTAAAGTCTCCTGCTTAGAGAGAGATTGTTTGAAGAAGGGGCTGAGTGGTTGGGCAAGGCCAGAGGCCAGCGGGATTTCCTTCAGCTCCAGCCCTCCAGTGGGTGGAACCGGATTGATCATGCTGCACACAGGAATCTGCCTTTGTTTCCAGCCAGAGGGGAAATGCCATAAATCCTGCCCCTTTCCCGCCCCTCCTGCATCTGAATCCAGCCTCTGCCCTTCCCAGGACCAGAGGGCTTGGGCTAAGGGCTTCTGGAAAGCTTTTGTCTCCAGAGTCCCCAAATCCACAGACTTCTGCCCCTTGTGCTCCTAAAGAAAGGCCCTTGCACAGATGTAGGGAATGGGGACCAAGGGAGTACCAAGGCTGCTCTGGACTGAATAGGCACGGAGGAGATTGGGTCTGGCCTGCTCTACTCTCACTTTCCCTCAGGGTGACCAGGACAGTCCGTGGCCAAGAAAGCTATGAGGCCTGAAGGCAAGGCTTAAAGGCAAGGCCTGTGTCCTTCAGCACCCCAGCTCCTGCTCCTGAAGGTCAGACAGACTCTGGAACACCACCACAGTCACACTAGCAATGTGCAGAGGTGGGCACATGGTTTGGGTGTAGGAAGGATGGGAGGGGAGAATGAAGAGGAGGGCAGGCAGTAGGGCATCCCGTGTGCTTTATTCCTGGTCATTATGTCTATGTGTTTGTGTGCCTGTGTGACTATATGCATCCCCGTGCACTGGTATGCATGGCCCCTCTGCAGACAAGTGGGGCTGTGTGTCCTGTGGTTGTGAGGCTGCTGGTCCCCACAGGTCCTAGCTGACATGTGTCTGCATGTGATATTTGCCTGTGTGACTAAGGTTGCAGTTTCATAGCTTGTCTATCTGGAGCAGCTGTCCTGAGATCGCCAGGGATAGGAGCAGGAAGCTCCCTCTGCTGGAAGAGGTTGGGTCTTCAGCCTCCTACCAGATCCAGCCATGCAGGACGCTGGGGCCCTGCATATGCTTGAGTCCTTCCTGAGCAGGTGAGAGGCAAAAGGGCTTGGATCAAAGAATCAGAGGAAGCTCAGCTTGGGGCAGAGGCCACGCACTGCAGTGGAACCAACCTGGACTGTTGGTTTGAGCTCCAAGAACCACAGGGCCACTTAACTAGTGGTGACAGTGTGCCAGCTGCTTGACCTTCATAGCCTCAGTTTCTTCAACTCTACAATGGGAAGGGTGTGAAGGTTAAACAAGAAAGTGACACTGGGCCTGGTGGCGCACACCTGCAACCCCAGTACTTGGGAAGCTGAAGCAAGAGAGTCGCTGTGAGTTTGAGGCAGCCTGGACTAGAGTTTTAAGAACAGCTTGAACCACACAGTGAGACCCTGGCTAAAAAAAGTGATATTAATAAGGCAAAGTATGGTGCTCGGTGCCGCCTTCCCTCATTCACTCCTCTCCACAGCTTTGTGGAGCAGGCACACTGTGCGTGTTCTTCTTACTCCAGCCTGTGCCCGAGAGCTGTGAGCTTCAGGCCGATTAAATAACCTGCCTGAGGTCACAGGCCAACCCCCAGGCCAAAGTATTTTACCACTGTGCAGGTCCAAGACTATTGTGGTAGTGTCTGCCCGGTGTGGGATGCTGATGCTGAGGCTGTTCTCACAAGCCGTGATTTCAGCAGTGGGTGAGGAGGAAAGGGCTCAGTTTTTTTCTATAGTCCCTGAAGCAGACCAATCAAGCACAGTTCCCAGGGTCTCTTGACAGCACTTTGTAACTTGCAGAACTCTTTTCCTCATGTAATCCTATGGATCTTTCTACTAGCTTTGTTTTCTCCATTCTACAGATGTGAAGGCTGAGGCAAGAGATGCTTAAATGATTTAATCAAGATCTCACAGGTGGGAAAGAGCAAGGTTAGCTTTAATTCTATTCTAATATATCATAGGTGCCTTTCAGAGCCCTCTAGGACAAATCTCAATCTCTCTCTCTCTCTTTCTCTCTCTCTCTCTCTCTCCCTGCATTTTATTCTATGCAAAGAGAAGGTATACTTTTAAATTTTTCTGAATCAAGACTGTCTGATTAAAAAGTTAAAATGCAGAATTATGCCAATACTTTACAAGGAAATAGGACATGGCTTCTGCTCCTTGAATGTGGGTTTCCCTCCAAGGAGTATGAGATAGGAAGCGGGGAAAGGGTGAGTTCACTGGAGAAAGCCAACAATAGTACCCCACCCAGGTGGTACTACTTTTGTTGGGGTGGCCAACAAAACAGTGATAGGTCGTGTTCCCAGAATATGTCCTTAGCATAGCATGGTGCTAGCTTGACCTCCATCTGTGGTCTTTCTTCTGAAAACCCATAACCCTAATCCAGTGATGTCAAACCTTTTAGAGATAAGTGCCCAAGCTGCAACCCAAAACCCATTTATCTATTGCAAAGTTCCAACACTAAATACTGAGGTTTTAGTTTAGAAAAAATAACTCATACATTAGCATCTCTCTTAAAAATGCCACGTATG
>PVKN010001150.1:26486-56401 GCA_004027915.1 Capromys pilorides | reverse complement strand
GTCTCGATGATTGCCAAGCTAGGCTCAAACTTAGGATCCTTGTGCCTTGGCCTCCACGGGGCCTGGGATTCCAGATAGGCTCCATTGCAGCTCGTTCATTTTTGTTCTTCAGTCTCGCTGCTGCCCAGGCTGGTCTTGAACTTCTAGGGTCAAGTGATTCTCCTGCCTCAGCCTCCCAAATAGCTAGGACAGTAGGCACCACTGTACCTCGTCTGTCATATCCCTGTTTAAGGCAAGCATTCTGAGCTCCTGGGAGGTCGCCTGGAGAAGTGATTTGTGGCTGTGGTTCAAAAGAGGCAAATGGGAGCCAGGGAGACAGCTCAGTGTAATAAGTGCCTGAGTTCGATTCCTGCTACCAACCAACGAACCAGCAAACAAAAAGGCAAATGGTAGGACAGTGTGTCGACCTCTGTCCTTGAGGCACGAGTCCGGCTGCTGCTTATTTCTATTTTAGGCATCATCTACACCTATCCACACACCTGTGTGTGCACCCTTGTTTCTGCATTGAAAGAAACACACTTTACCACAAAGCTACATCCTGGCTTCCTATCAGTAGCACATTTGGAAATTGCTCCCTAATTGCGCATGATGATTCACCATGTTCTTTTTAAACAGTTGTGTGTCTGAAACACTAATTTTGCCAGCATTCTCTTGGGAGACTGAGTTGTTTCATAGCTTTCGATACAGATGATAGCCGTGTGTATTTGAAACATACAGGGGCAGTTGTGGGCTAAATTCTGGGAAGGGGCGTCTCACAAAGGCTGAAGTCAAAGCATTAGTATCTGTCACTTGTGAGGCACTGAGTTTGTGCCCAGCACCACACACGAAGGTGAGAGCAGGGTCCAAGGCTTGGGCTTATCTGCTGCTGGTGGGGTTCCTGGAACCCAAACACGTGCGCCTTTGAGTCCAGCCAAGACCAATGGTGGCCAAAAGCTCAAATTTTGTCTAAGCCAGCTAGGCAAAAATGAGTAGATAAACAGGATAAGGAATGAATTTCATTTGGTTGTTTCTTGTGATGACTCTATTTCCTCATTGTATCTATAATCAAAATTATTTTCTGCACAAACCTAGACTTCTGTGTTCTGTCCCCCACCCTCCTTTCTCCACAGCGTGCTCTGAGAGAGATGATATCAGTCCATCCAGAGTTTAGAACAGGCTCTGACAGGAACCGACCAGGCTCTCGGGATGCCTGTCTGGTATCCTATTGGGTTGTGGGAATGTCTGCACTCCCCAGGACTTGAGGGTTGGAGTGTGGAGCCTCTGGTACAGCCCAGCAGTGGCCACTTCACCTTCACCCGATTGGTTTTTAGATGTTCCTGTGGCCTACCTCACTCAGATCTCTTGTCTCTGCAGGTTGCTTTCACAACCAAAATTTATCACCCCAATATCAACAGCAATGGCAGCATCTGCCTGGACATCCTGCGATCACAGTGGTCTCCAGCGCTGACCGTGTCCAAAGGTAAAGACCCTGGTGCCTGCTTCACATGCCATCTCCTCACTGACTGAGTGGACATGGAGACTCGGGAGAGCAGGCAGCTTCCCAGGTCCTGCAGCCCACCCAGCCCCAAGCCCGCCGATGTGCCCACGCTGTAGGAGGCAGTATCAGCGGCACACCCTTGAGGTCCTCAGCAGCCAGTCACTGTGGGGTGCTCACGGTTCTGCCACATAGGTGTAAAAAGAAAGTACCCTACTTACAGTTTTTATCTTCATATTGGAAGATAGCCGGGTGTGGTGGCACACGCTTGCAATCCTAACATTCCGAAAGGCTGAGGTTGGATCCAGAATCTGATTCCAGATGGGCAATTTAACACCCTACTGAGATACTGTCTCAAAATAAAAAAAAAATTAAAAAATTAAAAACAAAGCTGGAGGTATGTGGCTTAGTGTAAAGGTCCTGGGTAAAATAAGGCCAAAAATAGTTTTTTATCAAAGGGCAAAATTTTATTTGGCATAAAATATATAACCAAAAGAGCTTAGAATTTGGGTAACAGGGCAGATAGAGTACACAGGGAGCCCCACTAGGGTAAGGAACTGTGTCTCTGACTCCTCCACCCTACACCTTGTAGAGGACCACAACCCAGTGATCTCAGAAGGGAGGGGAGTCCATGCTGTGCAGGCGCTCATCATAGGTCAGGCAGTCCCTGAGGGACGGAACACCACCTCTGTCAGGTGACAGCAGAACTACAGTGGTAGAACCCTTGGAAATCCTACAGCATACTCCCTCCACCCTGTACCTGGGCACACTGTAGCCCAGGGAGGGAAGGGTACACAGATCCAAGAGGGGACTCAGGACCAGAGCCTGGGAAGACTCAGTGGGGTACAGCCACAGGCCTGGCCATACGTAGTAGGTAGCAGACACCTCATGGAGGGGTGACCTACAGAGAAACTGCTATGGTTCGTGGGTAGCAGCCTCTGCTCTGTGGTCCCTGACCTCAGTGAGAGTGGGTATGTAACACCCAGCAGCTAACCAAATGGTGGTCATGAACCTCAAGACTTTTTTTTTTTTTTTTCATAAAGTGGTAGAGCTTTCCTGCCAAGATGGCAAGATTATTACGGTACTTTCTCTGTTCTTTTCTTTACCCATTCTTCTGGCAAGAACCAGCACAGACTGTGAGCTAGCCTAAAAGGAGACGCACGGGGCCTGCCCTCCTCGCCTCAAAGCTGGTGTAGGAGCAATGTCTCTAGGTTAGAGTGAAGAAACCAGCCTGAAGCAGGATGCAGAAATCCAAATATTAACCAAAGGAAAAAAGAAAGCCATGCAGCTATTCCATCTGAACTAAGACGGGTTTGCGTGAGCAGCATCTGCTGAGTCCTGAATAGAGAGAACAGCACCTCAGCCTGTCAGGTGAAGGTGGTAGAATGGTGAAAAAGTTCAGCCCAGCAAAGTGTGAGGCAATACAAATGGCAGAGCCTTGGGCAGCCAGAAGAGGCCCCAGAGCACTGGGGGGGTGGCTTTGGAAAGCTAAAGGGGCTGCAGCAACAGTGTGGAGAACCCAGGGGGACAGAGCCACCTCTGCACTGTGATGAAGTTCCTTGGGGCAGAGCCGCCTACACCGCCCTGCACATATGGATACAGCCCAGCGTCCCTAGAGACCACTTCTCTGACTAGAACCTCATGTACAGCAGCCTCATTGTACTGCCTGAGGACAGAAGTGTAGCAGAGACGATGTCACCTTCTGCGAGCTTCTAAGGGCTGTGTGCAGCAGAACCAGAGGAGCCTTAGGTTCAGGGCCAAGAATAGGAGAGGAAAGTGGAGTGGCAGGGAGGGCCCTCGAGTAGGGAGGAAGGAAAGACAGCTACCTGTAGGGGTGCTGAGGGGAGCCCTCGATCTTCCAGTGACAGCCTCAGCCCAGGACAGCAGGGTGTCAAGTCTCTTAAGCGAAGGCTGCCCCTTCCATTTATAGCTTTAACTGTAGGAAAACTGCTCAGGACTCAATGGACTTACCACAGCCAGTTTGGAGTCATGGTGGGTCCAGAGAAAGTGGAAACAACAGTTCTAGTGGTTCTTTCTGCTCCTTCCCAAGCCTTGAGAGTGACTCCTTTCATCTAGGGGTCCAGAGAGCCACACTGAGTGTATATCTGAGGAACCCACATGAAAGCGGGAGAGGGCGGGGGAGATAGCTCCGTGGCACAAGTGCCTGCCTGATAAGTGCAAGGTCATGATTTTGAACCTTGGTCCTGCCAAAAAAAAAAAAAAGGATTGACTAGATAAAATAAAAACTTTGGGGCCAGTGAGATAGCTCAGCGGTCTAAAGCACCTGCTTAGCCAACCGCAGGGACCACAGTTCCATCCTTGGCACCACCTGCTGTGCCAGCCTCACCCCTAGGGCAGGCTGAGCTGGCCATAACTTAAAAAAAAAAACAAAGAAAGGAGGGAGTGTTGGCCTTGCAGTCACAGTCTCAGTTCACAATCTCAGTTTTGCCTCCATCCTGGGTGCTTCAAGATTGTCACCTTGGAATGTTACCTGGGTAATCTGAACTCCTGTCTTATCAGCATTCAGGGCACCTGGGACCAAAGGTGTGTGGTGTTGGGCACAGGCTAGGGTACAGACTCGGGAGGCTGGACCTACAGGTTCTTCAGTGCGAGGGACCACACTGGAGCAGTGTTCCGGGATCACACCCTGAGGTCCACGGTGCTGCCCCCCAACAGAGTGTGGGCAAGGCAAACTTGTGATTTGATTATTTATTTATTTATTTATTTATTTATTTTGCGGGACCAGGGATTGAACTCAGGACCTTGCACTTGCCAGGCAAGCGCTTATTCTACTGAGCTATCTCTCCAGCCCCAAACTTGTGATTTGAGCACAATCATCAGATTGGTTGGCAGAAAGCCCAAGTGCACAAAGGTTCGCCAGACCCAGGGCCGACCTGCAGCCTTGTGGCCACAGCTAACTAACTCTTTCTTTTCTTCCCAGTTCTCTTGTCCATCTGCTCTCTGCTCTGCGACCCCAACCCTGATGACCCTCTGGTGCCAGAAATAGCCCACACCTACAAGGCTGACAGAGAGAAGTACGCCTCCTCTTTGGGTTGCTTTGTTCCTTGACAGCCCAGGTTCCCATGGACATCCTCATGCCCATGCCATGTCATCGTCCAGGGTGTGCCCAGGCCCTGCCTCCTAGCTCTCACTAACATGTCCTTGATTTGAAGGAGGGAAGAGGGGAATCAAGCAGTTTACCCTCCTGGATGGCTCATCAACTGCCAATATTGAACCCTAAGATACTGTGGCAAGCTCTGCCCTCAGGCCACCAAAGTCAGTGGCCAAGAATGGACTCAGAAGAATCTGACAAAATTCTGGATTAAACTCTCAGGTTGATAGCATAAGATAAGGGACTGTCTGCTTGGACAGACCTCGGGTGACGCTGAAGTTGATAGCAGGGCACGCCTGCCCGCTCTGGGTTTGAGCACCAGGCTCCAGACCCGGAGGCCTAGAGCCCCAACTCCCTTCTCCAGCACATCCATCTGTGCTGAGGCTTGGGGTGCTGGGTGAGCAGACACAGTGGACATCAGCACTGGGTGTTAATAGCAGAGGGAGAAGGGGCTGGCCATGGCGGAGCTGGGCAGCAGGAGCAGCAGCCCCGTAGTGCTGGGCCCCGAGAAAGGTGCCTGGGCACAGCATGGAATGGTGGACATGAGTCTTAGCGCCTCGCTTCTGTTTGAAGAGATTAGAATAGAATGTTGTTTTTTTCCAACTTAACTTTCTCTTGAGACCTTTATAAGTCTTATTCCTGTCATTGAAGTTTCCTGGTAACAGTGAAAATGAATTTTATTTGATTAGATTTGAAATTATATTTATTTTAACATTTGTTATGAGCTACTTTAGACATAACAAAGTGCTTTTTTTCAGTGCGTTCTCTATAAATTCTTCTCATTTTTAGTCCCCGGGCCCCAGCCATCTTTACAGTAGTGGGTATAAATGCATGCTGCCAATGCCCTCAGTGGCACCAGGCTTGCGCCATGTGTGTCCTCCCCGGTTTGTCCATGGTAAACAGGAGGGCAGGGCATAGAGAGACAGCCCAGCTGCAGGGGCATCACTGGAGTGTGTGTGCTGGACAGCCTGGCACAGTCCAACCTGAACCTTGGGGCACTCTTTCTTCCTTCCCACGCCCATGTTGAAGGCCAGGAGACAGTGTGTAGTTTGTTGCAACGTGACGTCTTCCGCAGCATGTATCACAGAGGCCCAAAGGGCTCACGAAGCAAGGGGCTTGCAGCCCTGGCCCAAGTGTTCCTGCTCCAAGGAGTCTGTCTGGAATGTCTGATGAGCAGCATTTGCCCACAGCAGTCAGTGTTCTGCTCCCTGGTGCAGTGATGTGGCCATTCCAGTGAGGGTGTCATTCCCTCTTCTTTTTGCTTTCAGATACAACAGACTAGCCCAAGAGTGGACACAGAAATATGCTATGTAAGTGCCTCGGAGGTTTCATGGGACAAGCTCGCCTGCCAGGCCCTTGTCTCCCTGTGAAGTGAGCTGTTGGCTGCTGCACCACTCTCGGAGCGTCATCTCTTCTTCACACACGCCTTGGCTGCCCGCTGTCTGGCTGCAGCGTATTGGTGCCACTCTGCCATTGTGGCTTTGATAGCATCACATCTGTGTTGCCAAATCAGGAGCCATTGTTAGGATCTGCAGCCTTCCTGGTTACACCAAGACCAGTCCGTCTGCCCCGTGTCATCTGCTCTCCGGGGGACGGAGTCCTGCACGCCTCCCCCATCAGCTTCAGACAGTCCTGCTGCTTACAGTGGCACCAGGCGGGAGCCCAGCCTGGCCCCTAGCCATATGCCGTTTGCCTTTAGAACTCAGAGCTTCCCTGGGCATCCGGGGCACAGCGGGCTTCCTTTATATCCCGTCTGCCCCAGGCCCACACCCTAAGGAGTCTGAGTGCATCCTAGAGGCTCCTGAAAATTGGGACAGCGTCACTGGAAAACAGAAGCCTCATTCTGTGGCTTCTGCCGTCTTCCACTGTCTTCCTCTGCAATCCACATGGTGCATTTCTCTCCTCACACCAAGAAGCAGCAAGTGGAAGCTGTCAGGATATAAAGCACATAACACTGCATGAAACATGACTGTCTTTTTTAGAAGCAAGAGAAAAATTATGAAAACAGGAAAGAGGTAGATTCTTTTCTGTGTGATAAGGGTCCCCCATCCCACCCACACCTGCCAGGAACCTCCACAAAGTCCAAGGGTAAGCCATTCGCAGATGAGAACGCAAACATCAGGAAAGACTTTCAAGTGTAAATAAAAATGCAGTTTCCGCATAACTCAATGGTAACTGACATCTAAGTATACTTTATTCTTTCAGGCTACTCTACTTATTAGAGCAGCTTGTTGGGTGCTTGGCTTTTTGTGGGAATACGTTTTTCAGGTTTTCCAGTAGAGCTAAGCGACTTGCTATTAGGTTAGCTCAGAAAAGGCAGATTTCTAGCAAAGCCTCTTAAGAGGGAGGAAAGTTGAGGGGTTTCAAACCTCTAAAGCCAAATCCAACCTAGTTTTTCCTGGCTTCGTCATAAAGCCATTCCATTCACAGGGAGTGATTCCTTGGTGAGGCGTAAAACTAGGGGACGTGAAGACCAGATGTGGCCTTTGCAAGTGAATGGCAGAAAGCCCACAGACCCAGCCGTGGGGGCCGTCAAGGTGACCATGAGAGATTGATTCACCAGGAACTCCTGGGTTGTAGCCGTGACCTTATGGCCAAATGCGTTGCCAGTGAGGGACCCTCCAACAGCGGTCCACATTGTCAC
Source organism: Capromys pilorides (assembly GCA_004027915.1). Taxonomy (NCBI): domain Eukaryota; kingdom Metazoa; phylum Chordata; class Mammalia; order Rodentia; family Capromyidae; genus Capromys; species Capromys pilorides. The sequence goes on along the minus strand of PVKN010001150.1, from coordinate 49,171 downwards.
CACTGCGTCAGAGGATGAAGCGGAGTGAACCTTGTCTGCACTTGTTTTGTGGAGGTTCCCACGTGCAGTCCTCAAGGCTTTCTGGGGGTCCTGATGGCCTTCTCACTGAGGGCAGGATTGCTTTTAAACCTCTCTCCCTCTCCCTGTCCCTTCCCCCTCTCGCCTGCCTCTCCCTTTCTGTCTCTCCCGGTCTCTGTCTGATGAGCCTTAATACACAGAGAGAGAGCCTCTGCTGCCAAGGCCTCCCGGGGCTATTAGCTGTCTCAGCAGAGCAGCTGCCGTGTGGTACATGACATCATGCATTTCCACTCAGCACACGGAGCACTTGGCAGATAGTGACCCATCGGGTGGGAAGGGAGCACTAACTAAATCAGTCAGCATTCCCCCAGCCATGTCCTTTCTGCTTGAGATGTATGGAAAAAGTAAAATCGGCCTTTGGAATCTAGTAAAAATTTTCACCTCATGGAAGCCTCAAGTAGGCTTTGCACCTGCCAGGCCCCTCAGACTGGCTTATCCCCCAGAAAATCTTGTTTTCTCCACTGAGAAAGTCATCTACTTGTCATAGCTTCTAGGATCTAGCTCACCCCAGAGAACAAGCTTCTTAGATCAGAATCTAAGATGAGCACACATCTACAGACATCATGCTTCCAAGGTGTACCCCAGATCAACAACTGAAGAGCAGATCTAAAAGGCTGTGGTGCCCACGCCTGTAATCCCAGAATAGTAGGCTGAGGCAGGAAGATAGCCATGAGTGCAAGATCAGTGTACATTATAGCGAGGGAGACCCTGTCACACAACTGGGAATAAAACTTTTTTTTGTGTGTGTGAATCAGAATGATCAGGAAGGTGAGTGATCTTAAGCAACTGATGTATGTTGAATCAATAACTCTTAACATCCTTAGAAGCTTCTGAGTTTGCTGAATGAAGCTGAGATTTGAATCCTTTGTCAGGCTCTAGGAAGGCCCAGAATTTCCAAGAATATGACAAAGGTCAAAATCTTCTGACGAAATAAAATACCAGGATGTGCTGTCCTCCAGGCCTGGTATGTCATAACTGAGCAGTCAGTCAGGACTGTGGAGTTCCACACTGCCTCACTGCGGTTGCTCAACAATGGCCAGATTTGTGCCTGAAATTCATAAGAGAGCCTTCCTCAGTGTCAGAGATAGTGGTAGGACCCATCTGAGAAGACCTTCTGGGATCTGTCCATGGTACTGATTCTGAGCTCGGCAGAGTCACTTATCTCTTCCTTTTCATGGCTGATTTTTGACTAGCATATACTTCCTCCCTTCCAGTACTGGATAAGGGTGGACTGGTTCTTTTTTTTTATGGCCAGCTCAGCCTGCCCTAGGGGTGGGGCTGGCACAGCATGTGGTGCTGGGGATCCAACTGAGGTCCCTGCGGTTGCCTAAGATTTCCTAAGCAGGTGCTTTAGACCACTGAACCATCTCACCGGCCCCTGGACTGGTTCTTTAGCCCTCAATGCCAATGATCTGAAAAGTGGAGGGTGTGGCTATCAGCCCCCCTACACCACAGCCTGCTGCTGTGCAGGCAAGAGGAAGTCCCTCTTGAGCAGCATTCCTTCCAGACGCCTGCTCCTTCACCTACTGTCCACCTGTGAGACAGGAGGGACTTGCTATTCCTTGAGGTCACTTTGCTGGTTTAGTTGTCTATACAATCTGGTTTTGCTCTGTTCACAGATTGTATTTAAAACAATAATGCTACAAAATCTTCGTCAGGCCAGCCACTGGCTTCCTCAATTTTTCTTAAAAGTATGTCTCCTTCATGGTTCTCCTAAGGCTCCAACCTCCAGAATGGTGTGCTCAATGGCTCCCAGCTGCGTGAAGCAAGGTTTCTGCAAGGACAACAGCTCAGCCAGGCTGCATATTGGGGGCAATATGGAGCTGCTTCTTGGAGCCTGCCTCTCACCATGACCCCATCCCACCCGTGTATCTGCTGTCCTGGACTGGTTCTGCTAGCAGGCCATCATAATAATTTTCTAATCCTGTTAAGTGGCATTATGAAGGTATTGATTAGGGCCAGGGAGATAGCTCAGTAGAATAAGTGCCTGCCTGGCAAGTGCAAGGTCTTGAGTTCAATCTCCAGTACCACACACACACAAAAAAAAGAAAGTATTGATTAAACACTTGTACAAGGCTGAGTTGGGTCCTCATACACTAGAACAGGAGGAGGGAGCTATGTGCGCCCCTTCTTCCCACCACAGGGGCCCTTCAGCCTTCTCTCCATGGACTCTGGGTTGTTGTGCTTTTCCCTCAGCATGGATGAGCCCAGTTGCCACACTGAGCTGATCTAATTCCACAACATAGGGACCTGCTCTTGGCCTGCACAACCTGATTTCAGGCAAGGGTGAAATAGGACACACACCCTCATGGGGCAGAAGACATGGATTCTCAGACCTTAATCTGTGATGTTAGTTACTTTTCTCTTTGCTGACACAAAATACTCAATACTCACAAGTTAAGAAAGGAAAGGCTTATTTAGTTCACAGTTTGTAGAGGTTTCAGTCGGTAATAGGCTGGCTCCAGACAGGCATCATGGAGGAGAAACAGTTCAGCTCATGGTGGGCAAAAAGTAACAAAGCAATAAGGGACAACCACAGCTCTTTCTGTCCCTCGTATCTTATCCGGGTTACTTACGGCAGGCAGCACATCCTTAATCCTAGTGTGTCCTTGATCCTAGCCCTGCATCATTAATGTTAGCATCACATACTCTAGATCCATCCCCATCTATGACTGTATGAGGCTCTGGGGAGAGATCTAGACACTACCTGTAACAATGTGCTACCCGCTGAAGGTAGAGACATCTTTCCCCGTTTGGCCTTGCTAATAATATATGGAATGCATTCTTCCCTAATCCTCTTTTTATCATCAAAAATAGCTGCTAATACATATTTCACAGTATGAAGAAATATTCTAAAACAAGGGGAAAAAAACATACTCAGGGCCAGCGCGATGCTCAGCGGTCCACAGCTCCTACTTAGGCAAGTGCACAGGGACTGTGGTCCAACCCGGCAGCACAGGCCACCCCCACCCGCCCAGGGTGGGCTGAGCCAGCCACAAAAGCAAAACAAAAAAGAACAAACATGTTCATGAACCAATGGAAAATTATCAGCTTTTAGCCTAGCCTAGTGAAACCCCGGATTTTGCTAATAGGCCAATCTGTTATGTGCCAGACCTGTACCCTCTTCGGTTACCTTCCTTCAAGAGCTGAAGCCCATTCCCTATTCCCTCTTCCTTTCAAAGCTTTTATCTATAAATTCGTTCTATCTTAATTTCCATTCTCATTGAAACAAGTTCCTGCACACGTCCTATGTCAAGGGGTAGGATCTCCTGAGCTTGACTGAAACGTTGAAACGTGCTTCCAGACCTCCTGGGATGGGCACTGGGGACCAAGAAGATGGAGTTGTTTCCCGATGGCTAGGAAGGAAGTGGTCCCTTTCCTTTCAGGTAGGCGTGAGGATGAAAGTGTGGCCACGTTTGTGGATGGAAAGAGCTGACGCTCTCTGTAACGGAGTGGATAGGGGCAAGACGGGCCTCTCGATGGTGGGGCATTCATCCCCACATGGAAGTGACCCTGGGTGCAGGCTGTCTTGTGACCTCCACTACCTGGCCTCAACCAAACTGCTCAGGGGGAGAAAAAAAAAAAAAAAACAAAAACCCACAAATGAGGCAGAGAAGCGCCAAAAGTAATGGTGAATCTCACTCAGCATTCATTTATTCCTGCATTCATGAAGTATGCATAGATCAGGCTTCGGATGAGGGTCCACAATACGCTCGGAGGATCCTGTCCGGAGGACTCGTAAAACTGAGATCTCTCGAAAACGTGTTTTAACAGTGACGATTAGAACAGACCTTGCTATCGCTGAGCGCCTCGCCCCTGGGAGGCAACCCCGAAGCGTTGAGCCCCAGAGATGAAACTTTAGACCTACTGACCACCCACCTCTAGTTTCACTTCCGGTCTCCGGGGCGGAGTTTCCGGTCGTCAGAGGCGAAGCTTCCGGCCATGGGGCGGGGCTTCCTGCCGTCGGGGAGACGGCCCGGGAGCTGCGGGAGCTGCGGCAGCTGCAGCTCGGGGACTGCAGGGCGGACCATGGCGGCGAACCTGAGCCGGAATGGGCCAGCACTGCAGGAGGCCTACGGGCTGGTGGTCGACGAGAAATCCCCTACTGACTGGTGGGCCGCGGGCAGGGAAGGTTGGGGTAAAAAGGGGTAAGGGGTGCAGGGGTCAGGGGCACCTTGCCTTCCCGCCCTGCACCAGCTAGCTGCTGACGCGCCCTGCTCGCCGTGCGCCGCCCCGCGGGGCTCCGGGTAGGATGTTCGGCCCGTTGGTGCCCGCCGACCTCGCCAGGTTTTTTCAGCCCCCGACTTCCCTAAAGAAAGGGTCCTCCGCAACCCCCAGTCCAGAACGCGGAGATGGCCCCCTTCCAGGTGGGCATGCTTTCGGGGATGGACCTTTGCTGTCGTCCCGACCCCGGCTGGGGACAGGAGCTTACCCTGGAGGCTGACAAAGAGCCCAGGGGACAGGATCTCCTGTTCACCGTAAATATGGGTATCAGGACCTCGTTTTTTCTTTCCTGTGTTCTTGTCATGGGAAGGTGAAAGTAGAATGCTGGCCACCTGTTTGGGAAAAAGGTTTCATCTTCCCTTCATCAGCCCCAGACGTCTTCTAGGCTGTCTGTGAGGGTATAGGTCTTACTGGGCAGCTGCTGGAGCTTGCAGTAGCAGGAGCCTGGATCTAAGTTTCTGGGGTAACCCTGGGCAGCACCCACACAGATCGGCTTTCTGCAGTGTGCTTGCTGTATATGGTAATTCTCTTTCACTTTCCCATTGATTAAATCGTTTGTTTTCACTGACCAGTTCTCAGCACTTCCATTTCTGAGAAATGTGCTGAGTAGGGTGGAATGATGGGACCAACCCTGGGGAAGGAAAAGTACTTCTGTCGGTGGCGCTGTGGAGGGACCACCCTGTGGCCAGCGCCCAGGCTGTCTGGTGCCTACCCTTCTAGTGGGTCCTCCTGGGCCCTTTTCCTGCTGCCCAGCCAGGCTCTGCTGTGTGATCAGCCACCTCCCTTCGGGTGCTTTCTTGTCTCTTCTGCACCTCCCTGGCCTCTCATTCTTCTCAGGAACCACGGCTGGTTCAGTGCTTCCTGTTGCTCCCTGGGCTGGTTGACGAGCTGTCTCCCTCTTGAGGATGCTGGGCTCTCTTCCCATTCTCATTGCCCAACAGCCATGCCACCCTCACCCTCTCACCACCCCCAGGCTCCTGCAGCTCTGTGGGGTTCCTACTCCGCCCCTGGCCTGCATCTCATTGTCACAGCCATTTGATGTCTACTCCTGCAGAGTGTTTGGCAGGTCCTCACTCACTAAGAAGTATCTGAACCATCTCACTTCCCGGCCCATAACTCTGCAGTGGTTTCCTGTTGCACATTAAATAAAGCCCAGTCTTCTCGCTCTACTGCTGACTTGCCCTGCATGACCCTGTTTTCACCGCCCCTCCTGCTTACCACACTGAAGCCACACCTGTTTGTCACCCCTCTCCGCCATCTTTCTCTTCCTCAAACTTGTGAGCTGGTTCCTCTTCAGAGTCCTTCCCCTTGCAGCTTCCACTGCCTGGAGCATACTTCTGTCACGCAGGTGGCTCCCCAGCCTTTTCAGCTCTGCTCTGAGCTTGCCTTCCTGGTTCCTGGGAATCCAGGCTCCAGTCACCTTCCCCTGTTCCCATTTCACGTCCTTCAGATGTGTACTATATACATGCCAGCAGTTCCCTAGGGATTCCTTGTCACCTTTGTCTCATCCAAGAAGGGGTGTCGTCGTGGGCCCTGCCTCCATCCGCAGTCCCTGGTGTGGAGCTGTTACATAGAGTCAATGCTTGGATGAAGGCTGGACTGGGCATACAGAAAAAGTAGAGAACATCAGAGGAGAGGACATGGCCTGCAGTTTGGGGAACGCTTTCACACAGTGCAGGGAGCATTGCCCAAGGCTTGAGGCCACAGCCTCTGCACGCCATCTTAGATCTCTCTGCAGCCCTCTCCCCCCAGACCTTGACATGATTCATTCTCATGCAGCTCATGTCACTTCATGTGCCTGCTCTGTGAGAATTAGCTTTAGGTGTGTGTTCCTTCTGTTCTGTTAGAAGGTCGGTTCTCTGGGCGGGGCCTTTCGTAGCTGCCTACCTGTCACCATAAACAGGTTCTCGGCACACATATTTGGAAAGAGTGATAAAGTGTGTTTTCTCATGCTGACCTCAAAAAAGGGTGGAACTCCCTGAAAGGCGGAAGTGAGCCTCTCAATGGGAATATTTGTGAAGATGGTTAAAAGTAGAGCCCTGGGCCAGGCATGAAGTTGAGGTGTAGGCATAGGTGCTGAGTTTGGCCTTATTAACTGCCAGATCCCTTTGGAGGAGAGCCAGGCTACCAGCTTCTGTCCCCTGCTGCTTATGCCAGTCCCCATGCCACAGCAACTAAGGTTTGTGGCCATCAGAAGCAAAGGGCTTCTTTCCTCCAGAGAGCTTGGGCAATGGGCTGAACATCTGCTTCTTACATCAATGATGGCGAACCTTCTAGAGCTTTCATGCCGCATGTTTGCTACCACAGCCTCCATCTTTCTCCTAGTTCTGTGGTCTTGTTTCTGAGTGCGTCTCCTTTTGGCTTCTGATTCCTCTCCTGGGAAGCAGCAGTGCTTTCTTTGTAGCCTGTCCATCCTTAGTGAGCAGCTCGAATTTTTTTGGCTTTTGGAGGCATACACGTTGCCCAGTGGCATCAGCAAGTCCCTTACCCCAGAGCGTCCATCCAGCCCATCTCTAACTGGGAGGTGACAGGTGCTTCAGTGTAGAGGTGGTGGTGGCAACTTTACTCTTTGTGGGAGCCTCATGCATAGCATGCCTCTTGGAGACCACCTCTTCTGAAATGTTAAAAAAATTTTTTTTTTCTTTTAAGACAGGGTCTCTCTGTATAGTTCAGGTCAGACTGGTCTTGAACTCACTGTGTAGACAAGGCTGCCCACAAACTCTTGGCAATCCTCCTGTCTCAGCCATCCCCTCCCCCAAGTGTTGGAATTACAGGTGTGCACCACCATGCCTGGCAGCACTTCTGGAATGTTCTTGAAGGACCTTTATTCTGGTTGAAGACCTTTCCATGGCTCAGATTATATGGTGTTTACTCAGTTTCCTCACCACACCTGGAGCATATGTTTATAAGGCAAAATCTTTTCTAGAGTCTCACAGATGGTTCCTATAGGAGAGCTAGCAGTGTAGCTTGGTGGTAGAGTGCTTTCCTAGCATGGGTAAAGCCTTGGGTTCAGTCCGAGTACTACAAAAAGGGAGAGAGGGAGGGAGGAATAAAAGGCTTAGAGGCAGCCCCGTAGGGTACCTAAATGTCCTCCTTGGGGTTGCTTTTGGTTCAGGCCTATGCTTTTTTATCTTTTCAAATTCCTGGTGACCATGTGAGCAGCTCACATGTGACTGTGTAGAATGTCCCCATCAAACTCCACAGCTTACGTTTTCCTCTAAGTGGCTGTGTGTTCCCCATAGCCACTCGCCCCTCCCCGCTCACTTGCCCCAGGGTATTCTGCTGTGGAGCATCCACCAGAACCTGCCCAGCAAGTCCCAGCAGGGCAGGGCAGGGCAAGGCAGGGCAGGGCAGGGCAGAGCAGAGCCAGGCCTGTGCCTGCTGCCCTGTGGCCGGCAGAGCCTCTAGCCCCTGACCCAACTTGTGTTTTGTTTCAGGGCTCTCTTTACCTACGAGGGCAACAGCAATGACATCCGCGTGGCTGGCACTGGGGGTGAGTGTGGCCCAAGTGGCCTCAGCACCAGGAGGCAGGCAAGCATCAAGAAGGGGGAGTGTGTTGAGGGTCACTGGTCCCTGCCATCTAGCAGCATTGCAGCAGGACAAAGGAGACGCGGGAAGACAGGCGACCCCTGCATGTGGCTCAACTCTGATGTTATGTCCTTGTAGGACAGTGGGTGGCTCCAAGACCCAGCCCGTATCAGGGCTCCTGGGCTGTGTGTTCCGATACAGACTGGTTCTAGGCAGGGTGGCAGCCAGAGCCCTGGATGGCACAGGCCAGTGCCAGCAAGCTGTGGGTTTCAGATGTTTGTGAGTGAAGCGCACATTCCATTCCAGTCTCCTGACCTGGGCACCGGGCAGCGCTGCTGCCTCCCAGGTCCAGGGGGAGGGCCAGGGAAAGCGGCCATGGAGTTGGAGGGTGCCAGTCTTAGAGCTGGTACAGGTGAGGAAGACGCACATTCCTGTCCTGTCCCAGCTATGGGCACGTGCAGACAGGGCCCCCGGGGAGAAGCTGTGGCCCTGCGGGTAGCCAGAGGGACTCTATTTGGGGTTCTAGGGAGAGGGGTTCCAGCTCCTGGCCAGCACCGGGCAGAGACTAGAAGGTAGGTAGAGCCAGAGATGCTGGTGTGACGTGCACACCAGCTGGTTCTAGTTCTCCACAGGCAGAAGGGCACACCCAGTTCCCCATTCCGAGCAGGAGCTGGTGTCATTGTTCCACGAATGCCGGGAATGTTCTCTGCTTGGCCAGACAAGTGGGGTTTTCCTGCTGCTTTTGCTAGAGAGCCCAGTCCTCTGCGCGCTCTTCTCCCGACCTCGGCTTCTTTCTAGAAGGGCTGTAGTGGGTGATGCTCTCACATGACGCAGTGGCTGCCTGGGAACTGCAGGGCTCAGCAGTCTGCGTCTCCTGCTCTTGCCCTGATGGCGCCATGCTAGGCTGTGCTGCGCCTGCAGCATGTTGATGGCCCAGGGCCTGTGCGCCCGTAGCCCCCATCTGCCTGCTCCTCTCAGCGGGGAAGCTGGGGGCACAGCCCGTGGCACAGGAGAGTGATATCAGCTGGAGGACACTCTGAAAGGTCCAGCCCTCAGGGTGGCCCTGATGCCTGGAGGACGTGTGTCCAGGGCTCTTCACGGGGTCCAGTGATAGCCCAGCTGGGGCGGAGAGCCATTTGCAAGTCTGGTATCTAGTCTACTGTGGAAATGGCATTTATTTTCTGTTTCCACATGTATTTGGGGGTTTAGAAGAGTGGTTTTTAAGCTAGTATGACTAAAACATCACCTGAGGGGCCTGTCAGCAAAGCAGACTCCTGGGTCCCACCCTGTTGGCCTGCTCTGCCTGGCTGAGATGGGACCCAGGAGTCGATTTCCTGTTTTGCCACACTGTGGATGGCACACAGGGCCTTGGGCATCACAGGGAAGAGCTCTGCCACCCACAACTGCCCAGCCCCAGGGTGGTTCCGAAGTAGGAGCAGTGAGAAGCCCTGGTGGGAAGGTGGTGGTGTCCAGGCAGTGGGGGCACAGCCACACTGACCTTTCTGTGGCTCCGCAGACGGTGGCCTGGAGGAGCTGGTGGAGGAGCTCAACAGCGGGAAGGTGATGTACGCCTTCTGCAGGGTGAAGGACCCCAACTCTGGCCTGCCCAAGTTTGTCCTCATTAACTGGGTACGTGGACCTGCCTTGTCCTGCACAACCAGGGGAAGCCCCACGTCTTTTCCTGCTTTGACATGGCATCAGGAACAGCGTTTGACTGGCTTGACTGTAGATAACAGAACATCTGTGAGCTGAGAAAGGAGCCGAGGAGTCAGAGACTTCATTGTGACCTAAAGAATAAGTGGTGTTAAAGCCAGGCATGGAGGGCTGGCTAGATAGCTCAGCAGAGTAGGTGCCTGCATAGGCAAGCACAAGGGCCATGGTTTGATCCTTGGCACCATATGCTGTGCAGCCGTGACCCCAGGCATGCTGAGCTGGCAACCAAGTCTGGGTGTGGTGGCGTGCACATGTATGCCTGTGATCTCAGCTCTTGGGAGGCAGGAGGATCACCTGCACTGGTGAATGCAGTGCTAACATGAACTACATAGCTAGACCCTGTCTTCCCCCCAAAAAAAACAAAACAAAAAACTGGTACTACTGCACAGAATTCACCCTCCAAGCCCAGAATTATTCCTGAAGGAGTAAAAATGGTCATGGGAAGTTTCTGCCCCATTGCCTTGGGTTAGGATACAGAGGGCCTAGTGAGCTGCAGGGTCAGGGGCCCCCACGGAACACAAACCCTTGGGATTTGTGGCTGGGAAGCATGAAAAAACGCCCCCTCCCCCCAGTGGATACCAGCAGTTTCAATGTCCCAGAGCAGCTTGGAGGTGGGAGGGGGCTGACTCTGTGATTCCGTTGGAGAGTGGCTTTTGCTTTGGGAGTGTTTTGTTGTTGTTGTTTTTTGGGGGTTTTTTGTATGTTAGGGGAGGGTCTACAGGGTGTTCAGGGTCTCACTACTAGATTGGACCTGTACTGATCTGCCTGTTTACAGCCTCCCAAGAGCTGGGATTACAGGCGCTTGCCACCATGCTCAGTCTTGGGAGAGATGTGAGGCTGCTGAGTCTGTGGGAACCTGTGGGAGGGGATGTGGCTTGGGAGGAGGCCTGGGTAATACCAGGTGTGCTTGTGTCACAGACAGGCGAGGGCGTGAATGATGTGCGGAAGGGAGCATGCGCCAACCACGTCAGCACCATGGCCAACTTCCTCAAGGTGAGAGCTGAGGCCTTCCTGCTGCCTGGTGGGGCAGGTGTGTGTGTGGTCAGATACCCCAGGTCCCATGGCACAAGTGAGCAGGGATCAGGAGTGAGGCCATAGCACAGGTGTACCCTGAGCTCAAGACTCAGCAGGGGCGCAAGAGGCAGGGAAGTCTCTCATCAGGACGTCCTCAGCAGCAAGTTGAAGGCCTTGCTGGAGCTGATCCAAGGCCAGGCCTTGGTTCTGTCTTACCTATCTTGTCAGACAAGACAAAGCCATCAGGGCTTGGAGAAAGGACAGAGTCCCTGTGCCACCACCTGACATGCATCCTTTGGGTTCCTGTCCAGTGTGTCGCTGGAAGAGTTCGTGCCAGGGGTCTCACAGTGGCACAAGGGCTTCATTTCAAAAGCGTTTTTGTTGAAAGTCATCTGTAGCTCACTGGTCAGGCGCCTTTGCATCCCCTTAGTCGCTGCCGGCTGACTCTGCTGCTGGCTTCAGATAGCCTCCATTTTCTATCTAGTGGTGGCAGTGAGGCTTCTGGGCTTTTGTCATGGAGTTTTTCATTTTCGGTTCATTTGCTTCTGTAGCTGTGCTGAACTGAACCCAAGACCCTCCTCATGCTGGGCATGCGCCGCCCTGCTGTGCCATACCCCTGTGAGGCTTCCAGGCTTCCGTAGAACCAGTGCATGTGGTCCCTGTCTGCTTCTCAGAAGAAAATGAATGATTTGCTTTTTGTAGGAAACGCTTGTTTCCGGGTGGCCCCTTAAATAATGTGCCTTGATGGAAAGGAGGCCTTTTGCATGGCTGCCAGGGTGGCTGCTGAGTCACGGCAGGGACTGGGCCGCACAGGGCAGGGTCTGGTTCCCAGCAGCCCGACAGACGTCCCAAGGATGGAGCAGGGGTGTCGTGCTGTGTGGACCAGGGAGTCAGGCCTGTCCTCCCCGGCCTGCAAAGCTGTCTTCTGAGCGGCGCTCCTTCTGCAGGGCGCCCACGTGACCATCAATGCACGGGCTGAGGAGGACGTGGAGCCCGAGTGCATCATGGAGAAGGTGGCCAAGGCCTCCGGGGCCAACTACAGCTTCCACAGGGAGAGCAGCCGCTTCCAGGACACAGGCCCGCAGGCCCCGGTGGTGAGTGCTGCCGCCTGTCACTGGCCCTCCTGTCTGGCTGGTTTCCACAGATGGGGACCCAAGCCTGGCTGGTTGTACCAGGTGTCCTAGAGCCCTGTCTGGGCCCAGCTCTGTTGGGGCAGGGTAACTGACCCTTGACACACAGCCAAGACCTGGGCGGCCCGACATTGGCCACGTGGTGTAACTCCAAGGAGTGTCAGAGCTGACTCCAGACTCTAAGCCCCTCTGAGTGCAGGTAGACGCCTGTTGGCCTGCAGGCCTGGCTCGGGCCAGAGCCAACAGCCAGGAACCACAGTGTGAGCGTGTAGATCACTGTGGTGATTCCTGTGGGCAGACCCAGCCAATCAGCTGTCTGAGGAGCAGCGGGGGGTGGCCTGGCTCCTAACCACCAGGCCCCAGGAACCTGCAGATGGGGTCCTTCCTGCCCTGGGGTCTGGGCCTGGGCCTAGCCCTCCCTGCTGGCCAGGGCCTTAGTGTGCACTCTGTACCCCCAGGGCTCTGTATACCAGAAGACCAATGCCATGTCTGAGATCAAGCGGGTTGGCAAGGACAGCTTCTGGGCTAAAGCCGAGGTGAGTGCCGGGGCACGACACACTGCTCAGCCGGGCTGTGTGCAGTGGCCCAGCAGAGTCAGTCACAGGGCCGGTGAGCTCAAGGATGTGGTGTCTCTCGTGGTCTGAAACCTGTGATGCCAGGGGTAGTGTGGGCTGACTGGGCCGTGCTCCCTGCAGAAAGAGGAGGAGAACCGGCGGCTGGAGGAGAAGCGCCGTGCTGAGGAGGAGCAGCGGCGGCTGGAGCAAGAGCGCAGGGAGCGGGAGCTGCAGGAGGCCGCCCGCCGGGAGCAGCGCTACCAGGAGCAGCACAGTGGGGCAGGGCCCCAGAGGTGAGCTGCACTGCGCCTGCCTGGGTGCGGGGCCGCCTGGGGCTGCCTTAGTCCCTCGAGGCAGGGGGACTGAGTGCCTCAGCTGTCCTCACTCTGGCTTTTCCCAGCAGGACGTGTGAGCAGCCGCAAGAAGTGGCTTCGAGGAACAGAGAGGAGCGGGTGAGTCTGGGCGGTGTCTCTGGCCTGGGTCTCCTGGGTCTAGACACATCGTGTCACATCTCGGATCAGCACTCAGCCCACGCCTGTGCAGCAGACCCGGAGTGCATGTGGGTACATCAGAGGTGCTGGTGGGCAGGACAACCGGGTGCCTTGTCCAGTGAGGCCTGGTCAGTCCCTTGGCTCCGTGACCACCCAGCCTGCAGGGTCTGCCCTCTGCAGTGGCAGCAGGGAGGTGAGAAGCTCACTGCTCTGTCACTGTGTTCCCCAGGAGTCAGCTTCACACCCACGGGAGATTTTTAGGCAGAAGGAGCGGGCCATGTCCACCACCTCTATGTCCAGCACACAGCCTGGTAGGACCTTGCTCTGGGCTCTGCCGTGAGGGAGGGGCGAGGCATGCCGGGAGTCCACGAGCAGGCCCTGGGGCTGGTGATGCATGTTGGGGGGTGACAAGGGACAAGTGAATTGATGGTGTAGCTCACCACCCTCGTGCCTGCGCCCAAGTGGGTGCAGAGAGCACATGGGTTTCTGAAGCGGATGCAACGTTGCAGGCAAACTCAGGAGCCCCTTTCTGCAGAAGCAGCTCACACAGCCCGAGATGTCGCTTGGCAGAGAGCCTACTCCCACTGCCACAAGGCCCAGGGCAGGCAAGGAGCTCATCACCATGGGCCCTGGGAGGGACAGCAGTGGAAAGGGAGGTGGCGGGAAGGTGGGGCAGACATGCTGTGTCCTCCAAGCAGATGTCTGTGAGGAGCCAACGCCTGACAGCCCTCCACATAGCACACAGGAGGAGGAAGAAGCCATGTACGAGGAGCCCCCTGCGCAGGAGACCCTCTACGAAGAGCCACCGCTGGTGGGTTCCCGCAGCGAGGACAGGAAGGGGCCGTAGGCCTGAGTTTTCTCTGGCATGCTGCAGGGTTGAGGGCCTTATGGTTTTCATTTGACATTGTAAGAGCACAGTGGTGAGTCCTGTGGACCAGCGCCCTGGTGGTAGTTGTGGTCCATGCGTGGAGGGATTCGCACACTTTTGGTGTGGGGCAGTGACCATGCTGTGGTCATGTGTGGGCAGTTGTGCCCCCAGTGCCACTGAGCCCTCCATATCTGAGCCTGAGCTGATGTGAGGCCGAAGCCCAGGGTGACATCCCCTCTTGCTCCCAATAGGTGGAACAGCAAGGCGCTGGCTCTCAGCACGTTGACCACTACCTGCAGGGTCAGGGGCTCAGCGGGCAGGGGCTGTGTGCCCGGGCACTATACGACTACCAGGCAGGTGAGCACTGACCACAAGTCCCCAGGGTGGGGAACAAGAGCTGGGCCTCTCAGGATCAGCGCTGGGGACCAGGGCAGGAGAATGAGGTGGAGGTGAGTTTAGGGTGGAAGGCCATGTGCAGCAGTGTGACCCTGGCTACCCCCATGGCCTAGGCAGACACTCACTGTGTCACCTGTCCCATCTTTGTGGAGCTTCCCTGGGTGCTGACTGGAAGGGCATGACTTGGCAATAGATGGGGACATGTAGCAAGCTGTACCGGGGTGGGGCTCTCAGCAGGGGACATTTCCAGAGAACAGATCCTAGTAGAGCCCCTGGCCTTGCCCTTCCTGCAGCTGACGACACAGAGATCTCCTTTGACCCTGAGAACCTCATCACGGGCATCGAGGTGATCGATGAAGGCTGGTGGCGTGGCTTTGGGCCTGATGGCCACTTCGGCATGTTCCCTGCCAACTATGTGGAGCTCATTGAGTGAGAGGAGGCCAGTCCCCATCCCCGCCCAGCTGAGGCTTCCTGGTGACCGGGAGAGGAGGCCTGAGAGCTGACGCTGGGCATGGGCAGGACGGGACCGAGGAGGCCAAGGCCTCGGGATGCCCTCTGCCTGGGCACTCGGGCTCCATCATCCGGAAGCAGCAGTAACCAGTGATCCCACACACGCTCCCTACAGCCTCCAGGCCGCCTACCTGGCTGGCCCTGGGCCCAGAGGAGGCCAAGCCAAGCACATCTGTGGACATTCCCGGGTGCCCCGGGACAGCGACCACTGATGAGCACCCGAGTGGGGGCACCTGGAGGCCGCCTTCTTACTTGCCTTTTATCCTTTCTTTCTGGCCTTTAAGGCGTGGTGGCTACCGCTGTTAGGATAACCCCTGGGAACAGCGAACCTAGACAAGTTGCCTTTAGCGGGGTGGGGTGTGTGACCAAAGTCTGAGCAGACCCTGACTGCACGAGCAGGGAGGCAGCCCTGCCGAGTCTGCCCTGCCGCACTCCAATTCTCTGTCCCTGTGTCTGGGCCGTGGGAGGTGGTAGTGGAAAGACCAGGCTCCCACCTTGGGTGTGTGAAAAATCAGACACAGCGTGTCCTGAGTGACTCACTCCTCGTCTGCCGGCCCCAGTGTGCGCCTCAGCTGGTGTTGGATTGGGGAGAGGAACCTGGTGGCCCGCGCCTGCTGCCTCCTCTCTTCTGTCCTAGCCCGTCCAAATGTTGGAAGAACACACCTAGGAATTGCAGTGCAGTCCCCAGGTCTCCTCTCAGGCCTGTGTGGACATAGGCCCACCTGGGACTGCACCCTTCTAAGGCAGGGGGGGATGTGGGGGGTGTGCACATGGGACATGAGCGTGCATACATGGGGTGTGGGGGTGGCTTGGGCGGCAAGCAGGCACGCGCACACACACATGCCCTCGCACTTCTGACCAGTGAGCCATAGGGAGAGGTACAGATCTCAGGAGGTGACCACAGTCGGTACTGTGTGGCCTAGTGTGTGGTAGGGGTCATTGGACCCACTTGTGCCAGGTGGCAGTCAAGCCCAGGCCTTCCCCATGCTGCCACCCAAGGGGTTTCTCCCAAGAATGGAGGCCCTGTGGGTTGGGGGCTGTCTCCTGTCCCCCCAAGCATGTGGCGCACTGGCTGTGTGTTAGGGCTGAGTCAGCCCAACAGCCAGGCAAATCCCTGGGCTGCTGCCCCAGTGATGGGAATGCTGGGGGCCCCCAGTTCACAGCGCCAGCTGGGCAGGCAGTGGCGCTGGCACGCTTGGCCCACGAACCTCAAGGCAGTGTGCAGAGCTGCTTTATTGCCTGTGCCGCCCTCATTTGGCCTTGCCCTGGGCCGCCACGGCCTCCATGGCTTTCCGCACCGTCTCCTCGTCTCCCAGGAAGCGCATGGGCTTGGTGGGCTTCAGCGCCTGGTCCAGCTCGTACACGATGGGAATCCCCGTGGGCAAGTTCAGCTCCATGATGGCCTGGTCCGACATCCCTGCACCCAGGAGCAGCAGCCTTAGGCACCTGGCCACACAGTGGCCATGATGCCTTGGTGGGCCCCAGGGCTGCACCCCCAGTGGTGCCAACAAGGTCCCTAGAGCAAGGCCGTGGTGGTGGTCTAAAGTCAGGCAGACTGAGCGGCCTGCAGAAATAGGCGGGGGCGGCGTCAGCCCTCGCGCTCAGCAGCAGTGACCTGCGCTGGTGCTGTCTGGGTCTGGGCTCTGTGTGAAGTGGCTGCACCAAGAGGGCTGGTAGCCATTCGGTTTCCAAATTCTGAGCAGAGGAGCTGTGGAAACCTGACCCGACTGCCCGGGCGCCCCTGCCCCAGAATAGCAGCTCAACCTTTGCTGCTGGCACCGTGGAGCTCTTGCCAAGCAGGAGGCCTTGGGAATGTTCCCCAGAGTCGGGGGCACCTCACTCCCTCTGCGGCCATACTTGCCATTATGCCTTTCCTCAGAAGAGGGTGGGGTGTCCGTCTGACCCCAGGCTCCCAGCCAGGTTCCTGGAGTCTCCCTGTCCCTCAGGACAGGTTCAGGGCACCCCACTTTCTCACTAGAGTCTAGCAAGTATGAAGACCTCTTGAGCTGATCCAGACAGCCCTGTGTCGGAGCCCCAGCAGAGGATGCTGTCCCTTGGGGTGCTCTCTGTGGCCCCAAGGCCTGTCCCGTCAGTGTACCTTGCTGTTTAGTGGGAGCCCCCACTTTAAACCTGGAGTCCTCAGCTGCTCCACGGTTCTGCACCCCTCTGGCAGTGTTGCCTAGAGGTGTAGGGTGCAGGACCCTGCTAGGGCTGAACCCCGCTGGGGCAGGAAGTACAGGCAGGAACCCTACAAGCCCACAATGGCCTGTGTGTGTCCCACAGCACGGCAGGATGTAGAACCCGGCCCAGGCCTGGCCCTTTGGGCTGGGTGCCACCTTTTGCCCACCCACTTTGCTCAGCTCAACCACCAGGCTGTCTCCAGCAATGTCTCCAGCAATGCACCACATGGGAAGCAGCGAGCCACACAATGGTCTTTGCCTGTTCAGGCCTGGTCCTTTTTCAGCCCCCCACACCAATGGAGCTGCTGAGGGGGCTGTGTGGAGCAGAGGCTGAGCAGCAGGCCCCTGCCCGGTACCTCCCCAAGGGTGGCTCACCTTCCAGGTGCTTGACGATCCCCCGCAGGCTGTTGCCGTGGGCCGCGATGAGCACCCTCTTGCCAGCCTTGATCTGGGGGGTGATCTGCTCGTTCCAGAAGGGCAGGGCCCGGGCGATAGTGTCCTTGAGGCTCTCACAGGTCGGCAGCTCCCCCGCGGTCAGCCCAGCGTAGCGCCGGTCCTGGGGATGCGGGGGACACTGCCACCTCTTGGCTGGACACCAGCCCCCGAGGATCCCCTGGACTCCCATCCCTGGGGCTCCCCAGAGCCCTCCCAGCAGCAGCCCACCTTGCTGATGGAGTTGTAGTAGGGGTGCTTGTCGTCCATGGGTGGCGGCGGGATGTCAAAGGAGCGCCTCCAGATCTTCACCTGCTCTTCACCGTGCTTGGCAGCCGTCTCCGCCTTGTTGAGGCCCGTGAGGCCGCCATAGTGCCGCTCGTTGAGGCGCCAGGTGCGCACCACAGGCAGCCACATCTGGTCCGTGCCGTCCAGGATGGTCCAGAGGGTGCGGATGGCCCGTTTCAGCACCGACGTGTAGCAGATGTCGAACTCCATTTTGGCCTCCTTGATGGCGAGGGCCCCCCGCCTGGCCTCCTCGGCCCCCTTCTCACTCAGCTCCGCGTCAAACCAGCCACAGAAACGGTTCTCCTGGTTCCAGGAGCTCTCGCCGTGGCGGACCATCACCACACGATGGGTGGCCATGCTGGTGGGAGGCTGAGGCTCAGACAGGGTCGGCCACCTCCTTCACACCACGGTTTTATATATGCCCAGCCCTAGTCCCAGCCCCCTCCCCAGCCAACTGCCAATCAGCATTCCGGAAGGGCCAGGCAGGGCAGGTGACCAGTAGGAGCAGAACTGTGGGGGTGGGGTGCAGGCCAAGGAGCAAAACTTAAAAATAGCCACACAACCACCGGCTGGCCTGGGCTCAGGTGACATGGCCATAACCAGCTGGCATCCAGGGGGCTGCACAGGGCCAGGATGAAGGGCAGAAGCCAGGCCTGGGGGAGGAGGGGCTGGCAGCGTGGGGCTCCCTGGGAGACTCCTCCTTGAGGCCGGAGGCTCTCTGTGGCCATATTGGCCCTGCAGTGCCAGGCAGAGGCACAAAAAGAATCCCAGCTCCTCTTTGGGTCACTCTGGTATAAAGTTTGAACCCAGAGCTTTGTGCATGCTAGGAGGGAGCCCTGCCACCAGGCCACATCCTTAGTCCTTCAGATCTTTACTTTGAGACAGGGTCTTGGCAAGTGCCCAGGTCAGGCTCAAAGCTGCAGTTCTGCTTCAGCGTCCCAGAATGTTAAGATTACAGTTGTGCTTTTCCTGGTCACTTTTTGTTGTTGTTTTGAGACAGGGTCTCACTATGTGGGTTAGTCTGGCCTGGAATGTACTTATGTAGCTTTGGCTGGCCTTCAACTGAGATCCTCCTGCCTCAGCCTCCTGACTCCTGGGCTTATAGGTGTATGCCACCACACCTGCCCTCTCTAGCCCAGTGTGGAGGGGAGCCCTGGTGTGCGCATGAGCCCTCCGTGCAAGTCTGTTGATATGAACATGTATGTATGGTTACAGCACACATCCAGCTTTGTGTGCATGTAGGCATGCGCATGTTGCATATATGTGTAAGTGTTCACTGACAAGTGTCCTTATCCGTGGCACTGCCCTGGCCATCGTGGTGGGATACATGGCAGGGTGTCTGCAGGCATCCGGGTCTGGTCTTGGCTGCAGTTCTAAGCATCAGTGCTCACCAGGAGCCAGTGGCTGGCCAGGCGGGGCCCAGGCCTTCTGTGTTCAGGGCTGGGAATGCCAGGCACAGGCAGAGAGCACCAGCCATCTCTGCTCCTGCCTCTGGCAACCAGGGAAAGCAGAGCTGGGAGAAGGGCCTGCGAGCCGAGGTCCCCACGCCTTCTGCAGACTCTGCCTGTCCTGAGTGGAGCCGTGATGCTGGAGGCACTGTCCATTTTCTGTTCCTGGAGTGCACTGGGAGCTGGCTCACTGGTCCAGCTGTGACTGGGGCCCTGGGGGTGGGGAGTTGATGCCAGGCACAGGCAGCTGCCAGGATGCAGAGACAGCTGCTTCCTGGAGGGGCCCTAGAAGGGACAGCCCCAAGTACATCTAGATAGAAATGGCAGGACCCGGTGACAAGAAGCCCTCCTTGGGGATCTCTCCAGGTTGCAGAGCCAGCAAGAACCAAAGCTGTGGATGGGGCACATGCCAAAGGTGACTCTGTGTCTTGAAGGGGTAGGCACCACCCAACATGAAGTGTGGCATTTTAACCTTGTGCCCCTGCACGGGCAGCAGGCCCTGGGCTGGTCAGGTGGGAATGAGGTACAAGACTGGCCGGGTGTTGGAGGGGAGGGGGCACTGCCAGGCTGGGACCTGCTGGCCTAGCTGCGACTGTGGGGTGCTGAGATGGCACAGGGGAGGGAGACCCAGCCTCTGAGTCTGGCCACAGCCTGACAGGCATCTGCTCAAGGGCAGCAGAGCTAAGAGCAAGGAAAGCAATGTCCCGGCTGTGGGGGCCTGGCTCGCACCAAGCACCATCATCAAACGTGGACCCGTGGGAGAGAAAGGCTGACCGCTCAGTTCCACACATGGTGGGCGGCTCCTGTTCTGGTGGTGCCCGTCATGGATGTGGAGGTGGACAAACCTTAGCTCAACACAGGTTCATACTATGTTGCCCAGGCTGGTCTCAAACTCTTGGGTTTAAGGATTCCTCCTGCCTCAGCCTCCTAAGTAGCTGGTACTACAGATGTGTGCCTCTGTCTCTGGTTTCATAAAGGAAAAATTTAGCTTGTAAAATTTAAGATTTGTAAATACTCTGAAATTATAAAACATCATTAAAAGAAACTAAGGAGCAGGCAGGGTGGTGCACACTTGTAATCCTAGTGCTTGGGAAACTGACACAGGAGGGTCACCATGAATGAGGCCATCCTGGACTACACCTTGAGTTCAAGGCCAGCCTGAACCACACAGTGAGACCCTATCTCAAAAAAAGAAAAACAAAAAATTAAGAAGATCTAAAAAAAAAATTCCAAAGACAATCTATGTTTATGGATCACAAGACAATACTGTCAATCAAAACTGGCACTGGGGCCAGCAAGATGGTTCAGCAGTCTAAAGCGCCTGCTTAGGAAAGCTTAGGCAACCCCAGGGACCGTGGTTCAATCCCCAGTACCACATGCTGCGCCAGCCCCACCCCCAGGGCAGACTGAGCCGGCCATAATACAAAAAAAAAAAAAACAACCTGGCACTGCCAGATATGGTGGTGCACACATGTAATTAAGCACTCTGGGAGGCTGAGGCAGAAGGATCCACAAGTTTAAACCCAGCCTAAGCAACTTAGACCTTCCTTCCTTATCTCGAAAAATAAAAGGATTTAGGATGTAACTGAGTCCAAAGGCCCCAAATTCAATCCCTAGTATTTTGTATAGCTTTTTTAATTTACAATTTTGAGCCCAAGCTGAGCAACTTAGTAAGATCTAGCTCTATAAACAATTGCTAATACTTTTCCAAATTGATCTACAGATTTGATATAATCTATCAAAGTCCTAGCTGGCTTCTCAGTATAAATAACTTGAACCTAGAATCACCAAAGAATTTTCTTTTTTGCAGGACCGGGGTTCAAACTCAGGACCTTGCACTTGCCAGGCAGGCACTTGTGCCACGGAGCTATCTCCCCAGCCCCCTATTTTTTTCTTTTTTCTTTTTTTTTTACCAAAGAATTTTCGAAAATACCAAGTTGAAGGATTCATGCTTCCCACATTCTAAAGCTCTGTATAGAACTGATTGAAACAGCATGAGACTGGAATACACAGACACATGGGTCAGTGGGACAGTACTCAGTGTCCAGAAAAAAAACAAAAACACTGAAGTTAGATGATTTTGTGGTGGTTTCTTTTCCTCTCTCTCTCTTTCTTTCTTTCTTTTTTTTTTCTGAGACAGGGTTTCACTATGTAGCTCAGGCTGTCCTTGAATTCCCAGTGATTCTCCTGCCTCAGCCTCCAGGTCCTGGGATATATCACTATGTCCAGCTGCCAAAACAATTCAATGCGGGGGAAGAACAATCACTTTAACCAATGGCACTGGGACAGCTGGACACTCACACAACAGAAGCTGGACCTTTACTGTACCCAGGTAAAAATTAACTCAAAACGTGAGTTTAGTAATAGACATGAGAGTAAAAACTATAAAACTCTTATAAGAAAATTTAGAGGAAAACCTTCATGACTATAGTATACTTTGTTTTTTCTTTTTGAGACAGGGTCTCCCTGTGCAGTTCAGGCTGTCCTTGAGCCCAGGCTAGTCTCAAACTTGCATTGATCCTCCTGCCTCAGCCTCCCAAGTGCTGGGATTATAGATGTGTGCCACCACACCTGGCCTTTTTTTTTTTCTTTCTTTCTTAAATATTAAAAAAATAATCCATAGGCAACCTAACTGGGGAGCAAACTGGACTTCATCTAATGTAGGAACTTTTTGTTTTTTGAGACAATCTCACTATGTTGCCAGGTTGATCTTGAACTCAAAACTCCTGGGCTCAAGACACCCTTTCGCCTCAGCTTCCAAGTAGCTGGGACTCAGGCATGCACTTCCATTTCTGGCTAAAAATAAAAACTTCTGAGCTTAAAAAGACACCATTAAAAAAGGCAATATTTTCAGATCATTTATCTGATAACTCTTGTATCCAGTATAGAAAGTTTTTTTTTTTTTTAATGTTATGGCCAGCTCAGCCTGTCCTGGGGGTGGAGTTGGTGCAGCATGTGGTACCAGGGATTAAACCGCAGTCCCTGCGATTGCCTAAGCTTTCCTAAGCAGGCTTTAGACTGCTGAGCCATCTTGCCAGCCCAAAATATTTTGTTTTTGAGACACGGTCTCACTATATAGCCCAGGTTAACGTCAAACTCATGTGATCCTCCTGCCACAGCCTCCAGAGTGCTGGGATTATAGATGTGTGCCAATTTAGAAAGAATTACTACAACTCAACAATGGAAAGATTAGTAACATTGTGGAAAATTGGGTGAAGAGACTTCCAGGAAGATGGCAGAGTGGTGACCAGCACAAAGGAACCTCTCCGAGATTTGGTGTCCAGACACTGGAATACAGCAACATAAAGAAAAGGAGGGACGGGGTTCCCTGGGCCCCAGGGAGGATCTGAAGCGAGAATTGAGGTCCAAGGGGAGAGTAAAGAGAAACTTCAGAGGGCTGGCCAAATAGCTCAGTGGACTAAAGTGCCTGCTTAGGCAGACAGAGCAGCCAGGGTTCAATCCTCAGCCTGCAGGGGCGTGCCAGCCCCACCCTTGGAGCACTCTGAGATGTGACTGAGGCTGGGCGTGGTGGCGCACTCCTGTAACCCCAGTACTCTGTCCTAAATATGAGAGAGAGAGAGAGAGAGAGAGAGAGAGAGAGAGAGAGAGAGAGAGAGAGAAAAGGAGGAAGAGGAAGAAGAGGAGGAGGGGGAGAAGAAGAAGGAGGAGGAGGAAGAGGAAGAGGAGGAGGAGGAGAAAGAGAAGAGAGAAAACTTCAATGAAGGAGATGGCAGACGGCACCTCTTCCCTGAGCCAGGATTCACTGTGTGAGCACGACTCAAACCTGCAGATGCACTGTGACTACTGGAGACCTCAGGCATCTCCATGGGA
>PVKN010001150.1:0-26386 GCA_004027915.1 Capromys pilorides | reverse complement strand
GTTGTCTACCAGTGACAGCAGATGGCAGATGCTCCTTGAAGTGGACTTTATAATTTTGTTTGAAATATGTTTTCATATGACTGTGAACATTGTTTCCAGTTTTTTTGTTTATTGTTTTTTTTATTTCTTGCTTCTCTCCTTCCCTACTGTCTTCTTTGCCAACATCCCAAAGTTTGTGTGAACTTTGTCACTGCGCCTTGCTTCTAATCTCTTCCTCTTCTGTTTCTCTATTTTTTCCTCTAACTCCTGTTAAGTTTTCCTCCTTGAGGGTAAAATTACCATTTTGGGGGTAACTTACTACATACAATTTTCTAGTTCATTTTATTTTACTTTATTATTATTATTTTGTTGTTGTTGTTGTTGTTGTTGTTGTTGCAGAACCGGGGATCAAACTCAGGACCTTGCCCTTGCCAGGCAGGCACTTGTGCCCCTAGGCTATCTCCCTGGCCCCTCTAGTTAATATTAGATTTTGTTATATAATGACAAATCTAGTTCATATGGTTCAAGATGGCAAATGAATAGTTATCTCAGTTTATCATTTTCTGGGCTGTTTGATGCTATTGTGATTCTGATTGTGTTATTTTAGCTACAGCAACATAAGTGTTGCAGCCAGTTCTTCCTGAGATACTGTTATGGTTTGTATTTTTAGTTGTTCCCACAAAGCCTCATGTGAATCATGGGCGGTCCTCTTTTAAGGAGCATTGCGAGGCTTGAGGGGCGGGGCCAGAGGACCAGGGCGGGGCTTTGGGGCGGGGCCAGAGAGGCACGACAATTAAACTGACAGCATGTGCCTCACTACCCCCTCACCCCCAGGCCTGGTGGCCTCTCTTGGAGGTATGGAGCAGATCATCCTGGACACAGAGGCGCCCCAACCTCTCTTCCAGATTGTGTAGTGCGGGACAGCAGTGTCTCGAGGTCTTGCTATGTATTTCAGGCTGCTTTAAACTATGAAACTTCCAGTAACTGTGAGCCAAATAAACCTTTCCTTCCCTAAGCTTGAGTGTCGGGTATTTGTCCCAGTAACGAGAGAAGAGTAAGACAGATACCAAGCCTGAGACTGACTAAGGGTCATAAAAAATACTATAGGTCAGTGCCAAAAAAGCTGGGGTTGGGGTAAGTAGGCAGCACCTTATCCCCATTAAATTGAACAGGCAGGATCTTGCAACAGATTCAAAACCCAAAAGCCAGCTAGACCCAGAAGACATCTTTGAGAAGTAGTCATTTCCTAAGGGCTCTAAATACTAGCAATAAAGCTACTCATCATAGACAGTTAATTAAACTAAAAAGAAAGAAGAGGAGAGGCCACTTAAGATGCAGACTGAGACTTCCAGCTCACCGAAGGCAAATCCAGGGGCAATGAGGTGGAACAACCCAAAAGCAACCCACCTAGAGCCCCTGATGTGGTGACAGTGGAAGAAACAGAGCAGATGAATGAGGCTCTAGAAGAAGTCAAGTCAAAGTAGCTTCTCAGATAACCACAGAATAATGTCCATAATGAGAGTCATGCTTAGTGACTATAGAGCAGATACAGAAAAAAGAGGGGCTTAGGAAATTGATGGAAACAATGAATGCCCAACATAGGAAAGAAATGAAATCCATGAAATAGATTCAAACAGATAGATATCCAGGAGATTGAAAATTCTACTGAAACTGTACACAGCATAATCATTCAGTGTAAGGACAGACTCTTAGATATAGAATACAGGATTATGGTTAGCAATATGAAAAAAAAAATTAAAAATATTAAGCTACCAAGAGAAATCATTCCAGTAGTTGCTGGATGATGTGAGGAAGAATAACATAACATTGATTGGAGTAGATGAAAACACACAAGCTAGCAGAAATGACATAAGAAACCTATTCACAAATTTCATAGCAAAACACTTCCCTGGCAAGAAAAGAGAATTTGACATACAGCAAGTGGGGCATATATCACTCAAATTAGCCATAATAAAAACAATCTATAGCAGGGAATATAATATCAAGATTCTAGAAATTTAACACAAGAACAGATTTCTTGAAAATCTGTTGGGGAAAACAAATAAGTCACATATAAAAGAAAGCTTATCAGAATCAAAGTACACTTCCCAACACAAACCCTCAAGTCAAAGAGAGCTTGAAGTAAAATATTTTAATCCATAAAAGAAAGCACCAGCCAACCCAGATTGATAGAACCCACAAAACTATCTTTCAAAATTGATGGAGAAATAAGATACTTCCATGACAAAGAACACCAGAGGAAACTCACGAAGACCAAACAAGCACTCTAAAATGTTTTGAGGGCCAGGCATGGTGGTGCATACCTGTAATCCCAGCACTGGGGAGGCTGAGGCAGGAGGGTTATTGCAACTTCAAGATCAGCCTGGGTTACAAAGTGAGCTCAAGGCCAGCCTGAACTGCATAGCAAGACTTTGTCTCAAAAAGACAAAAAATAAGTAAGTTTTGAAGGATATTCTAGAAAGAGATAAAAAGATTACAACCCAACAGAATGAATTTACCAGATGAGCCAACTAAATGTGAACTGAATCTCAACAGAATGAATCTACCAGGTGAGCCAAACAAAGAGGAAAAAAGGGAGCCAACAACTGGAAAATGGCATGATGAGGATAAGCCAATACATGTCAGCAACAACCATCAGTGTTAATGGTCTCAATTCACCAATCAAAGGACACAGACCAGCAGAACTGATCGAGAAGCAAAACCCAACAACATCAGGTGCACAAGAAGCACATTTAATTCAATAGGAAATTCATAGACTGAAAGTCAAAGGATGGAAAACAATATTTCATGTGACAGATACCTGGAAAAAAACAGGGGTAGTTATTCTATTTGCAGACAGAGTGGATTTCAAGCCAAGACTTGAAACAAAGGTCACTATATCCTTATAAAAGGAATAATATAAGAGAAAGAGATAATAATCATGAATACATATGCACAAAATGCCAGTGACCCAACTATATCAAACAAATATTAATAGACATGAAAAATCACATAAGCACTAATGCAATGGTAATGAGGGACCTCAACAACTCACTGTCACAAATACATCAACTAGACCAAAAAAAAAAAACCACACACAATAAAATATTAGAACAAAATTTCTGAACTTAGCAGATGTCTGCAGTGTTCTAGCTGACATCAGAATACATTCTTCTTAGCTATACACTGGATGTTTTCCAAAATAGAGTACCACTAGCTCACAGAGCATGCTTAAGTAAATCATAAGAACTGAAATTATCCCGAGTATATTATCAGACCATGGAGCAATGAAATTGGAACTCAATGGCAAAAGAAGCCAGAACTTCATAAACATATGGAATTTATTCAACATCTTCCTGAACAACCAATGGGCCATAGATGAAATTAAAGACAAAACTGGACAGTTTCTACAGTTATTAATAATAAAATATAGTGGAAATTATGGGGCACTATGAAATCAGTCCTACGAGGGAAATTTATAGTAGTGAATACTTATATCAGAAAAACAGAGCAAGCTCAAATAAACAACTTACTGTTGAATCTCAAGCTTTTAGAAAAAAGGAGAGCAAGGTAAGTCTAAAGCTTGTATGAAGGAGGAAATTATAAAGATTGGAGCAGAAATTAATGCAATGGAGACTAAGAAAATACAAAGAATCAATGAATTGAAGAGTTGGTTTTTTGTATTTTTCTTTTCTTTTTTTTTTTGGCGGGACAAGGGTTCAAACTCACAAACTTGCACTTGCCAGTCAGGCAAAGTCAAGAAGATATAAAAATTCTAAATAAACCAGTATCAGTCAATGAAGTTAAAGTTGTAATTAAAAACTTACTAATAGAGGATTAAAGTGCCAGTTCAGGCAGACTCAGGGGCCACGGTTTCAATCCCCAGACCTGCTGCACTGGCCCGGCCCCCATGCACAATGAGAGGGTGATTCAGACTGGGTGTGGAGGTGCACACCTATAATCCCAGCACTTGGGAGACTAAAAACAAGAGGATCACTACAAGTCTGATCTACGTAGTAAGACCCTGTAGGCCCTGTACTAAATACATTAAAAATCAAACAAACAAACAACCCAACTTACTAAAAGAGAAAAGCCCAGGCTCAGAGGGATTTAATGCTGAATTTTACAAGAAATTTAAAGAACTATGGGAGCTGGGTGTGGTGGCACAGCACTTGGGAGGCTGAGGCAGGAAGATTGGTGCCTTAGATTTAGTTGCACTTCGCATTCCCCCTGTAATGCCCAGCACTCCTAAATTTGCCCACGAGCTCCACGTGGCTCCATCTGGGTCATTTTGCCTGTTTGTGGTTTTCCTGGCAGGGCCCACACGTAGGTCTCTACCGTCCAGCTGCATGTTCCCCGGTTGTTGCGAGGTTTCAGTGAGCTGGGTTAGGTAAAACCCTCAGAATGGTGAGTGATTGTTCAATACCACTTATTAAGTATTAATCATGTGTGTGGTCTCCACCTAGAAAAGACTAGTGTAAATTTCGTTAGCTTTTTCTTATGCCTATCTCTGCATTTTTCTTTATTCACATTTCTTTCTATAATTGTGTGTTGCCATCTTCCTGTGGAGGGGCTGCAGACTAGGCAGCCCTGTGGCCAGCCAATCAATGTTTCTAGAAGGGCATACAAGATTTCACTAAACAGGAGCCACAAGAAATCCTAGATCAAGTAGATCAAGTAGAGGCATCCCTGCTCCATGGGCTGTCAAAGTGAGTGAAGAGTTCAGAGACCAGCCTGGGCCACAAAAGTGAGCTCAAGGCCAGCCTGAATTGCATAGCCTGAACTGCATAGAAAGATCCTGTCTCAAAAAGACATATACACACACACATACACACATACATACACACACACACAAAAAAAAAACCACAAGGAAGGAAGGAAGGAAGGAGAAAGAAAGAAAGAAAGAAAGAAAAAGAAAGAAAGAAAGAAAGAAAGAAAGAAAGAAAGAAACTATTGGGGAGGGCCAGGGAGATAGCTCAACAAGCTAAAGCACCTGCTTAGGCAACCACAGGGACCACGGTTGGATTCCCGGCACCATATGCTGCACCAGCCCCACCCCCAGGGCAGGCTGGCTATAACATAAACAAAGTTTAAAGAACTATGGGGCCGGGGATATAGCTCAGCAGCATAAGCACCAGCCTGGCAAGTGCAAGGTCCTGCGTTCAATCCCGGTATTGGGAAAACAAACAAAAAACTAAAAACTAATCCTTCTGCTTCTGAAATTTTAATGAAATTGAAAGAAAAGTAATACTCCCAAATTCATTCCTAGAAGTAAGCATTACCCTGATATCACAACAGGGAAGGACCTAACCAAAAAAGAGAATCAAGGCCAACCTTCCTTGAACATAGATGCAAAAATCCTCAATAAGATATTGGAAACAGAATGGAAATCAAAATTATACATCATGACCAAGTTGTATCCATTCCGGGGATATAAGGATGGTTCAACATATATGATCAATAAATGCAACATACTATAATAACAGAGTCAAAGACAAAACCCATGTGATCATCTCAGTAGATGAAGAAAAAGCATTTGACAAAGTCTAATATCTATCCATGATAAAAGTAAAAACCTAAAGATGGTCTTGATCTCAACCTGATAAAAGCCTGAACTGCATAGTAAGACCCTATCTCAAAAAGGACAAAAAAATAATAATTTTAAAAAGGTAAAAATATATGTTAGAAGGAAAGGAAAAGGAAAAGGGTATGTTACACAAGCTGGAATGGGTATATTTCTACTAGGTAGGTGTCTGAGCAAGAAAAATAGTTCTGAAAGTGGAATAAAGGGACATCACATAATAATAGGAGGTTAATGGGAAATTTCCAACACTGGGAAACTGACCAACACTCTTCTAAATAATCCATGGGTCAAAGAGGAAGTCTCAAAGGGAGTTGGAAAATATTTTGAGCTGAACAAAAATGAACATACAATATATCAAAGCTGTGGAATGCAGCTAAATTAGTGCTCAGAGGGAAATTTAGGTCATCATATCCTTATATTAGAAAAGGCAAATCAACGACCTAAGCTTCTACTGCAAGTAGAAGGATACTTTAACAGCACAAATCAGAGCCAGGCATAGTGGCACATGCCTGTAATCCCAGCCCTTGCGAGGCTGAGGCAGGAGTGTCATTGAGAGTTCAAGACTGCCTGGGCTACAAAGTGAGCTTAAGGCCCGCCTAAGCTGGACAGCAAGACCCTGTTTCAAAATAAATGAACAAACAGACAAATAAATAAGAGCAGAAATCAATAAAATTAACAACAGCAATAAAATCAATGAAACACAAAGGTAGCTCTATGAAAAGATGATTATAAATGTTAAGTCTCTGGGGGAGGGTAGAGATAGAAAGGGACTGAGAGGGAAGAACTGTTGATATCAGGAAGGAAAGAAAAGATGTCACTACTGATGACACAGACAGTAAAAGGGTGACACGAGGGTATTATGGGTAGCTTTACAGAAATCCAGCAATGCTGATAAAAATAGGTCTATTTCTTTTTTTTTTTTTTTTTTCTTTTTTTTTGGAACTGGAAATTGAACTCAGGCCCTTGTGCTTGCCAGGCAAGCACTTATTCTACTGAGCTATCTCCCTAGCCCCCAAAATGGATTTTTTCTTTCTTGGAAATCACAAACAACCAAAATTCACCCAAGAGAAACAGATAACAAGAATCATCCAGTTATCTGATAAAGAAATTGAATTCATAGCTTTAAACCTTTTGAAATAGAACTCTCTAGACCTTGATGAATTTAGTGATGAATTCTACTGAACACTGAATAATTCCACAATTTCTTATAGAAAATCAAAGACTGAACACTTACCATGTAATAACCTGAATTGCAAGCACCTAGTATCAAAATCAGACAAAGGCAGTGTAAGAAAACTATAGACCAACATTTTCCACAGACAGACATAAAAATCCACAAACATCAGCAAGTCAATCCCATCAGTAGATAAGAATAGTACACTGAGACAAAGTGGGATTTATCCCAAGAATCACCTAAGTCAACATTGCAAAACCACACACCTGTAATCCCAGCACTTGGGAGACTGAGGCAGGAGGATCCTTGCAATTTTGAGATCATCCTGGGCTACAAAGGGAGTTCAAGGCCAGCCTGAACTGCATTGTGAGACTGTCTGAAAAAGACACAAACCAAAGAAACAACAACCACCTGATACAGAAAGAACATCTAACATAATCCCACATCTGTTACGAGACACTGAGACCTGGAGTGGTGGTGGATTCCCGTTACCCCAGTCATCTGGAAGGCTGATGCAGAAAGATTGCAAGTCTGAACCTGGCCTGGGCAAATTAAGGATTTAGAGAGACCTAGTCTCAAAATGTAAAGGAGTAGGTCTAGGGGTGCAGCTCAGTGAAAAGGTCCTTAGTTTTATCTCCAATATTAGGAGGAAAAGAAAGACAAAAAAACTTGGACATTTTTCCAAAAAGGAAGCACAGATAGCAAGCAGGCTGGTGAAGTTATTACCAGGGATTGAACTCAGGACCCTGTGCTCACCAGGCAAGTGCTTATTCTACTGAGCTATTCCCCTGGCCCTCTGGTTTGTGTCTAGTGGTCCCCACAGAGCCTCACTGGGGCAGGCTTCTAGAATTTGTGATCAATTCATGATCCAATGCTGAGATTATGGGTGTGAATGCCGCGGGGCTTATGGCTGTGTCACACCGGGACAGCCTGAATGCAAGGTAGGGAAGAAAGGCCTGGTGCCCCTGCTGCCACTGCCACCACGGCCGCTACTCCTCCTTGTTTGCTTTTGCCGTTTTCTGCCACCATGAGCCTTTGGCCTCTGCCACGTGCCGCTCTGCCTGGGAGCCAGCCTAGCATGGGTTGAAACCTCTACAAACTGTGAGCTAAATAAACCTTTCCTAATTTTGGGTGCTGGGTATTTTGTCCCAGCATCGAGAGAAAAGTAACCGAGACACATAAAGGGCAGTGCTGAACAGCCTTCAAGGTTCCTGCCCGGGAGACTCCACGCTTCAGAAAATGGATGTGCAGAACACGCAGAGTGCATCGTGACGCCCAGGCACAGCACAAGCGCAAGACGCCATCAGATGGTGTCGCAGGATGTTGGTGCTGGCAGGGAATGAGCAGAAGCTCGTGGATGGGCAGCAGAGGCATAAGCCGCTCTGGGGAGGGAGGCACAGCCTGCCACCTTGTCACGTGGGCAAGGGGACCAGACAGCAGCCACTGCTGGTGGCTGATCTTCATTTCCTGTTTTCCACTGGAAAGACTTCACTGAAAACCTCTTTATTCCAAAGTGGGTGAAAATAAAGTAGAAGTAGAAAAGCCAGCCTAAGTGGCAGAGTATGCATGTGGCACACACGGGGCCTGGGTATGGTCCTAGCAGCACTGAAACGAAACCATGAGCTACTCCTACGGGCCTCCTGGAACACAGCAAGTATGAAGTACTAAGGACACAGAGGCTGCTGCTGGAAACACCCGCTCACAGGGGCAAAGCTGCACAACGACACGCACCCTGGGCCACAGTGTGGCTCTTTCTCATCTCACGCCTTGCTCTTTACTCACCTGAGAGAAGCAAAAGCATCTGCCTACATAGAAGCTTGTGCATGGCCCACTGCCACGGCTCTGCCACCATGCCTTGGAAACCACCTGCGCCCTGTTCAGCAGACAAACATGGAGTGCCGGTGGCACAGAACACGACGCAGCAAGGAACCCAAATGAACCTCACAGCAGTCTGCTGACAGGGAGGGCAGGTAAGCTGTGTGCGGCTGGTTCCACTTCTGTGACTTTCTAGGGGAGAAGAATCAAATGAGTAGGGCAGGGTGGGGCTGGGGAGCACGGCCACCCTGAGCTGCCATAAGGAACTTTGAGGAACAACCTGCTGTGTTATGATGGCAGCACGTGACCAGCCTGTGCGTAAGTATTAAAGCTCGTAAAACTATACTCAGAAATAGCCTTTTACTGCATGTAGCCCTCAAAATACTTTTTCTTGGGGTGAGTGATCTTGGAAGCCCTGACAAGGTGACCTCAGGACCCAAAGAAGGTAGGGACAGTGGGTTCAGGATGGGCCATGTGCTAGGGAACATAGTGGCTCCACTCAAGAGGGCAGGACAGGGGCTGGCGCCTGCGAGGAACCTTGAAGCTGGTGGCAGCTGGGCCAGGGGCAGGAGAGGGGAGTGTGGATGGCTGGCAGGAGGCAGGACACCAGGTCCCTACACAGTGAGGCTGGGAACTGCCACAGGGCTGAGTACGGAGTGCTGGGGCCTGTTTTTATGAACTCGGAGGACAGGCCTGAGGCAGAAGCAGGATGCCTGGGGTGGGGGGCTTGAGCTCTCCTGATCTGGATCCTCTCTAGTGCCTGCACCATTAGCAGACCCCTCGAAGCTGCCACCTCTTGGCTATATCTGGCGGCCCAAGGCTTTCCCGGGCCCTTTTGAGCAGGTCACCCTCGGAACACTCGGACCTCAGCCGACGCTGCAGGCCCCACTTCAACCCTCAGGTTATGGAACTCAGATTTCTGGACCAGACAGAACCTGGGGCGTGCAGAGGCTGAGAGCTAGTTCAGGGTCCCTCAGGGTCCCACAGGGCCCCAGAGTGAGCCCAGGATGGCAGCACATCCACAAACACATTCAGCGGTCAAGAGTTCAAGCATCTGAGAAGGTCCGCGGAAGTGAGGGCTCAGGCATTCCTCTGCTCCGGGGGCAGGTATGCAAGACCCAGGTGTCTGAAGATATCCTCCTCGGAAGCCACATGGAAGCAGGTCTTCTGCAGTAGGAGGGGGAAGGGGAGGGTGGTGGCATCAGCAGCGCAGTTACAGTGTGAAAGGCGGGCTGGCCAGATGGGCTCCAGCAGCATGGGCCCCTTGCCTCACGCACCTGCTCCGGGTCAAACAGCCCGTGGCTGTTTAGACACAGCCCCTTCTCCTTCCGGCTGAATCGGCGGAGCTCCCGCTCAAAAAGCTGCGGAGGGGGTGAGGTGAGTGGGAATTGAGGCTCAGCGTGGCTCGCTGCCCCGCCAGCAGCCCTGTGCTCTGCCTCCAGGAAGCCGGGGAGCTGTGTGCACGCACCTCCCTGGAGCAGGTGAGGCCCACCCACCTCAGCGCCCTGCACACAGCCCACCTGTGAGCCTGTCCAGCCGAGCAAGGCGAAAGGGAACTGGCTCCAAGGGGCGACCACTATGTCTACCCTGACGGCCTTCCAGTCCTGCTGGGGCTCGGCGTTCGACCCCACTGCAGCCCCCAAGGATTGTGGCAGGCGGAGGATGCAGAGACTCCGCTCGAAGGCGTCCATGGTGTGGCTCTGCCGCGCCAGGTGGCCGGGGTCCCCCAAGTGGCTGGGCTGGTACTGGTGGTACAGGACGAGGCCCTGCGGGAGAGCATGTGTCTATGCCCGCCATGCCATGGGCAGGGCTCACCTAGGCAGGGCACAGGGCACTCACCTGGCTCTGCAGCTGGCGCATCACTGTGGGCAGCAGCCCCACCTCCCGGCCCTCCTCTGGGTGTGTGATGAGCAAGTCCACATCATGGCCCTGCGGCTTCCCCCTGTGGGCACAGGTTTGACCTGGGACACACACCAGCACGGTTTGGGCGCCACAAGCCACGTCCCCTCTGAGGGATGGGAGTCCACTGTGTCGGCACACAGATGCTCCGCTGGGGCCAGGCCTGGAGTCTGGCCAGGAGGACATATTGGGGCTCTTACCTCCGGAAGCCACCTGTCAGTGTAACAGTGGCCCTGGGCAGCGCCTGTCCCACGGTGGCCTCCACTAGCTGCTGCAGAGCCTCGGCATCCGGCCGGCCCACAGGGGTGCACAGGTCAAGGTGGTGCTGGAGCCCTGCAGGCAGCACAACTCCACTCACCAGTCCCGTCCCTACCCTGAGGGCTCTGAACGCTGGTACTAGGGATTGAACCCAAGCCTGGACCTTCACACTAAGCTACATCCCAGCACCCCCTACACTTTTTAAAAATTTTTTGTTTTTTTTTATGGCCGGCTCAGCTTGCCCTGGGGGTGCAGCTTGTGCAGCATGTGGTGCCGGGGATTGAACCGCGGTCCCTATGGTTGCCTAAGCTTGCCTAAGCAGGTGCTTTAGATTGCTGAGCCATCTCGCCGGCCCCTCAAAAAATTTTTTTTTATATTTTGAGATAGGGTCTTGCTAAGCTTCTAAGTTGTCCAGGATGGCCCAGAACATGTGACCCTCCTGCCTCAGCCTCCCAGAGTGCTGGGATTACTGGTATGCATACTACACCCAGCTTACATACTAGTTTTATTTTGATGTAACTGTAGATTCACTTCTGGGTGAAGGAAATGAAAGATGCCCTAGGTGAATTGTCTCACCTCCCCCCAAAGTAAAAGCTTATAGAACTATAGTAGAATCAGATACGAAGACACGAGTCACACACACAGGATATAGCTTCAGTTTCTCCAAGGTGGGACCAAGAGGTAGTCACAAGATGGGAAGAGGGCCGCTTCCCACACTGCCCAGGGATGTCAGGTGCACACAGGACACTGGGGAGGCCTGGGGAGCCCCGCCACGCCCCTATCCACTATCTCCGAAGCTTGGCTGAGCTCTCTCCCAGGGCCCTCTGGATCTTTCCTGAGCTTCAGCTAGCTTCCCCGCCTTCCAAAGTGGAAGCCAAACTGAATCCCACACAACTGGAGTTCTGGTGAGCCTACCCTGCCCAGTGCTGTTGTGGGAGCCCTGCTCACCTGCCACCCCACCCCCTACCACTGCTGCAGAGTCAGGGTGAACACCAGGAGCTTCAAAAATATCAAAAGGAAAGATCAAAAGGCAATCTCAGCCCTCCAGCCCGCCCAAAGCAAGTCCTGGAGACAAAGTTGTAGAGGAACTTGGAAGCCACATACCTGAATTTTTTTTTTTTTGGTGGTACCAAGGACATAACTAAAATTTTGAAAATGATAGTAACTGAAGTAAAGAAATGATTCCATTAGGATATGGAGGAAATCAGATCAGAAATAATATGTCAGGAAAAAAGGAAATGACAACAATCATGAAAGAATTGTTCAGTACATCAAAGAAGACATAGATAAAAAATTAGAGGAGACTAGGAAACTGATGGAAACATTGACTGAACAATACAGGAAAGAACTAGAATGCATGAAACAGATTCAAACAGATATCCAGAACATTAAGGATTCCATTAAAAGCTGGCAAAACCACTTGAACGAAGCTGAAGGTAGAATTTCAGACCTTGAAGATAGCATTACATCTAGTGAACAATAGGAACAATCTCTAAAATTTCACAATAGAAAAAATCTCTAAAAATGATAAGAAACCAGGAAATAACAATGCAACAGCTGAGAGATGATGCAAAGAGAAATAATATAAGACTGATGGGTATGAATGAAACAGCTGGAGTCAACACAAATGACATAAAAAGACAGTTTGCAGAAGTAGTAGAAAATTTGCAGTAGTAGCAGAAAATTTCTCAAGCAGAAGTGAGGCATGTAGAATCCAGTTAGCCATAGTCAAAACAAATCCACACCGAGACATACAATAATCGAGACATACAATAATCAAGATCCCAGAAGTTCAGCAAAAGAATAGAATATTAAAAGCTATTAGAAAGAAGAAACAGCCCATCAGAATCATGGCAGATTTCTCAATACAGACCATCAAATCAAGAAGAGCTTGGAGTGAAATATTTCAGGTCCTGAAAGAAAACAGCTTTCAATTGAGATTGATGCACCCCACAAAACTATCTATCAAATTCAATGGAGTGATAAGATACTTCCATGACAAAGAACAACTGAAGAAATTCATCACAACCAAACCAATCCTAAAAAGAGTACCGACAGATATTTTAGAAAGAGACAGAAATGGCCACAAGTTCAAGAACAACAGAAAAGAATCACTAAGTAAAGCAAACAAATACACACAGGAAAGACAGAGATCCTGCAGTAGGAAAATAACAAAGATAAGCCAGTACATATCAGTTATAACCATCAACGTAAATGGCTTAAGTTTACCAAAGCAAACTGGTAGAGTGAATCGAGAAACAAAATCCAGTAATATGCTGTACACAGGAAATACATGTAACTCAAAAAGAAATTAATAGACTGAGGCTGGGGAGATAGCTCAGCAGCATAAGCATCTTCCTGGCAAGAAGAAGGTCCCAAGTTCAATCCCTGGAACCCTGAGCATACAGTGCTGGCCCTGGAACCAGGTGTGGTGGTCCATGCCTGTGGTCTCAGCACTGGAGAAGCTAAGACAGGAGGGTCACTATGAGTCTAAACTGTGTAGTAAGACCCTGTATGATTAAAAAAAATTAATAGGCAAAGTCAGAGGATGGAAAACAATACTCTGTGCAACAGGAACCCACAAAAAATCAGGAGTAGTTATGCTGGTTACTGACAATATCAATTTCAAAACAAGACTGATTGAAAGAGATAAGGAAAGTCACTACATACCTAGTAGGGGGAAACTGCAGGAAGAAGGGATAACAGTTATAAATATATATGCACCCAATGTAGGAGCACTTGACTATATGACACAAATTTTAACAGACATGAAATAAACAATAACACAATTGTACTGGTGGACTTTAACACTCCCTTGACACAAAGAGATAAGCAAAAAACAGCAAATAACAGAACTACACCAAACTTTAAGAAGAACTTGATACCCAACAGCATCAGAATACACATTCTTTTCAGCTGTACATGGGATGCTCTCCAAAATGGACTATATCAGCACATAGAGCATGCTTAAGTAAATAAAAAGGAACTGAAATTATCCCATGCATATTATCAGACTATAGTGCAATAAAACTGGAAATTATTGACAAAAGAAACAGCAAAAACTCTGTAAACACATGGAAAATAAATAATACCCCCTTGAACAATCAATGGGTCACAGATGAAATTAAATAAAATTAAACATTATTTACAATCAAACAAAAATGCAGATACAACTTACTGGAACCTTACTGGGATGCAATGAACACTATTTTAAGAGGGAAATTATAGTGGTAAATCCTCACATTAGGAAAACAGAACAAGCCCAAATAAATAATCTTATGCTGCACCTCAAACTCCTAGAAAACAAGAGCAAGTCAAGCCCAAAATCCAAAGAAGGCAGGAAATTATAAAGATCAGAGCAAAAATAAATTCAATGAAAATGAAGAAAACAATACAAAAAAAAAATCAATGAATTGAAGAGTTTGTTCTTTGAAAGAATAAGTAAAACTGATAAACCTCTAGCCAACCTCATAAAAAAAAAAAAGGAAAGATCATCAATACCTGTTTCTAAAATCTTTACTCTCACAGGATGGAAAACAGAAGAAATGGACCGATTCCTAGATACATACTGAATCAAGATATAAAACTTCTGAATAACCTAATATCAGAGAATGAAACTAAAAACATAATTAAAAAAACCTACCAGCCGGGCATGGTGGCGCACGCCTATAATCCCAGAACTTGGGAGGCTGAGGCAGGAAGATCAGTGTGAGTTCGAGACCCAGCCTGGGCTAGAAAAATGAGCTCAAGGCCAGCCTGAACTGCATAGTGAGACCCTGTCTCAAAAAGACAAATTAAATGAATGAATGAATGAATGAACCCACCAAAGAAGAAAAGCCCAGGACCTGATAGATTCACAGCTGAATTCTATGAGAAATTGAGAGAAGATTTAATTGCAACTCTTCTCAAACTCTTCAATGAAATCAAAAGAGAAGTAATTCTCCCAAACTCAATCCTGGAGCAAAGTATTACTCTGATATCAAAATCAGAGAAAGACCCGAACAAAAAAGAGAACTAGAAGCTAATCTCCCTAATGAACATAGATGTAAAAACCTTTCATAAAATACTAGCAAACAGAATGCAGCAAATTACCAAGAATATGATATATCACAACCAAGTGGGATTCACCTCAGGTATACAGGGATGGTTCAATGTATGCAATCCATAAATTAATATACCATGTCAACAGAGCCAAAGACAAAAATTACATGATCATCTCAATAGATGGAGGAAAAGCTTTTGACAAAACTCCAACACTCAATCATGATTAAAAACCCTACAGAAAATCAGAATAGATGATCTTCACCTCAACTTGATAAAAGCCATCTATGACAACAGCCAACATCATACTACTAAATGGACAAAAATAGAAAGCTTTCACTTTAAAATCAGGAACAGGACAAGGATGCCAGCTGTCACCACTCCTATTAAATACAGTTTTGGAAACATTAGCCAGAGCAATTAGATAAGACAGAGAAATAAAAAGAATAATGACTGGAAAGGAAGAAGTGAAATTATCCTTATTTTCAGATGACATGATACTCCACATAGAAGACCTCAAAAACTCGACCAAGAGACTTGTAGGCTTAATAAGCATATTCAGTAGCACAGCAAGATACAAAGTCAACACTCAAGAATCATTAGCATTTTTGTGCACAAACAACGAATGAACTGAGAGAGAAATTAGGGAAGCCACACCTATCACAGTAACACCTCCCCAAAATGAAATACTTACGAATCAGTCTCACAAAGGAAGTAAAAGATTTATACAGTGAAAATTATAGTGCTCTGAAAAAAGAGATCAAAGAGGATTACTGAAAATGCAAAGATATTCCTTGCTCCTAGATAGGAAGCATCAACATTGTGAAAATAGCCATACTTCCAAACTTGTTATATAGATTCAATGCAATCTCAATTAAAATAGCGTTAGTAGGGCTGGCCAAATAGCTCAGTGGTTTAAAGTACCTGCAAGCAGGCACAGGGGCAAGGGGTTCGATCCCTGGATCTGCCATGCCAGCCCCACTCCCAGGGCGTGCTGAGACAGCAATTGAGACTGGGTGTGGTGGCGTGCACCTGTAATTCTAGCTCTTGGGAGGCTGTAAACAGGTGGATGGCTAAGGGTCCAATCTAGTAGTGAGACCCTGAACACCCTGTAGACCCTTCCCTAAAATACAACAACAACAAAATACCATTAGTATGCCTTACAGATATAGAGAAAAACATTCCTAAAATTCATCTGGGACCAGAAGAGAACTAGAATAGCAAAAGTAATCCTGAGCAACAAAGGAAAGGCAGGAGGCAACTTAGCTACCTGGGGAGAGTCTGTCTCTAGAAATAAAACAAGGAGCTGAGGCTGCAGCTCAGTGTGAAGGTCCTGGGTTTGGTCCCCAGTATCCCCTCTGCCCTTCGAAGTAAGAAGTGAAGAAGGTGTCCCTGGACACCCTGCCTTTATCCTCCTCCTGTGCCCTGATCTGTCACGCTGTCACTGGACCTTCCATAGGCTGGTCAGAGGCGGTCTGCAGTGAGCAGCAGCAGCACCCAGGGCATGCTCAGGCCATTCTGTCCACCTGCCCCAGGGAGAGGGACTGTGGGCGCCCTGAGCTGGGCAGCAGCCTGGGAGACCACAGACACAGGATGAGCGGGCTGTGGTGCCCTTTAGCAGGTCCTTGGCTAGGATGGGCTCAGACAGCACAGCTGAGGGCCCAGGCAGGACACGCAGAGGGGCCGAGAATGCACCCAACAATTACCTCAACTGCCTCACAGGGGCTCATGGTCACCTAATTGGCAATGGATAACAGGACTCAAACCCAGGCCCAAGGAAGCTGAAAGCTGGTGTTCTTTCCCCAACACACACCATCCCAGATGGCACCGAGGCCCAAGCCTCGCAGGAGCCAGAAACATGGGCCCCAGCCACTGCCATGCTGCGACACACTGCCTGCCACCATGCCCCTTTCGTACCAGCTGCTCCCCCACTCAGCCAGCGGGTGCAAAGGGCTCTGGGAAGCAGGTTGACCTCCTCGGGGCTCACCTGCCTGCTGCTGTCGGGTCAGTCTCTGAGGCTGCTCTCGGAGCTCATCCAGGGTACGGAGCCCTTCTTGGTACCACCGAGTGGCGGTCTTCACGCCGACCCCAAAGATCTGGGTGAAAAGCTGTGTGGGTGAAGGACAGATGGCAGCTAAGGTGTGAAGCTCCCTGAGCAGATGGCCCTGTGGTCCCAGACTACAGGGCAATGATACACCTCTAATGTCAGCCTGCCAGCCCCCTTGAACCACTAAACCGGGCACTCTGCCACCCAGCGGCTGAGAAGCCTGGGCAGCCGGCTCCTCCCCTCTGGAAATCCCCTTTCTCACTCCCAGCAGCCAGATCGGGCTTCATGGTTCTCCTCAACACACAGGGAACAAGAGGGTGTCTTCAGCAGGAGCCCTGAGGGGAGACCCAGAACCTGAGGTTCCCACACAGCAAGGGGTGGCTGACTGGTCCAGGGGACCTGACCCAAGCATGTCACGTGGCCTGAGCCAGCCTCTCAAGCTCTCCCCAGCGCTTCTGCAGTGAGCCCAGGCAGCTGCACAGTGGTGGGGCTGTGTCTGTGGCTGTGTTTCCTCATAGCAGGGACACTGGTGTGTGTCACAGGAGGAGGATAGAACTCTAGCAGCTAGAGCTCTGTCCTTTCCAGGCTTTACTGGGCCATCTTCTCCCTGATTTGTTAAATCTATAATATGATGGAGATCACTGTCATCTTAGCTAACAAAGCCTGACTCTAAAAATACAGAGGTTAGGACCAGGGAATACAGTTCAGTAGCACAGCGCCTGCCTGGCAAGTGCTAGGTCATGAGTTTGATTCCCGGTATCAAAAAGAAAAATAATTAAACACATAAAAATACAGAATTTAGCTAGGCCTAGCAACACACACCTGTAATCCCAGCCAGATACTCCAGAGGAGGTGGTAGGAGGATTCCAAGTTTAGGGCTACCCTGGACAATTTCTTTGTTGTTTCTCAGATCAGAACAATAAAAAGGGCTGGGCCATTAGCTTAGTGGCACAGAAGTTGCTCAGTGTGCATAAGGCCATGGGTTCAATCTCCATTACTGGGGAATAAGGAATAGTAAAACAGGTGGTCCTGAATGTTCTAGAAAATTCTCTGCGCTCAAGCACAGCCCCCACTTGGCGATCGTGTGTGTATCAGGTGTCAGCTCAGCGGCCATCGCCTTGCCGAGACCTTTCCTGACCCCAGAGCTGGGTCAGCGTTCCCTCCCTCCTCCCCACATGTGCTGTGGCCCTGCCAGCTCCTGCCCGCCTGCGCACCTTCATGGTCTGGTACCTCTCAGAGCAGCGAACCCTCTCCACCTCCTCACACACTCCTCGCTCCAGCAGCTCCTGGGGAGAAAACAAAGCAAAACTCTAAGCCTCTGGTACTGGAGAGAAAGAGAACAAGCAGTCAAGAGTGGCCCGGGGACGGGGTGGCCCCCTCCCAACCCTTCAGGGAGACCCTGTCACAGCAGCTGTCACCAGCAGGGTCATGCTGCAGATGTTCATCAAGTCCCAGGAGATAGAAACATTTGCTTTCAAAATGTGTCTGACTTCACTTAAAAGCATCTTTTATCACTGTGTTTTTTAAGTGAAAGCATTCAGCAGGGCAGCTCCTTGTGTCAGGCTCTCAAAACCTTACATCCAGGATACCCTCTCCCAGCACCCTAGGTGGCTGGCATTATGTTGATAACACCAAGGCCAGCGGCTCCCTGCACTGAATCCTTGGCACTGAGG
This sequence comes from Capromys pilorides, assembly GCA_004027915.1. NCBI lineage: Eukaryota > Metazoa > Chordata > Mammalia > Rodentia > Capromyidae > Capromys > Capromys pilorides. The sequence goes on along the minus strand of PVKN010001150.1, from coordinate 7,916 downwards.
ACAGCCTGCAGTGCCTTGGGACAGGTTTGTCCCTCCCCAGTGGGCTCTGAAAAGAGGGCCACCCACCCCCACTCAGCATAGCAGGCACCAACCTGGATGACACTAGAGGAATGTTCTCCGAAGTGTGGCAGCCCCTGCAGCTGGCTCAGTGCTGTGACAGGCCAAGGCAGGGCCTTGAGCACCGAGGCTGCTCTACGGAAGGAGAGGAGGCGACCCTCGCTGCCTTCGAAGCCTGCTGCCTCTGCCAGGATCTCCAGAGCCTCCTGCAAGGAGGGGCCCTTTGGTGAACCCTGAGCTACCATCCAGCTGCACCCCCAGCCTGACCCCATAGGGCAGACCCTGCTCCCCAAGCTCACTGAGAGGCTGCTATTGTGGTGCACTAGAGGTGTGGAACGCTGGCAGGCATAGGCTGGGATTGGAGCTGCTGCTGCTGGGTTTGAAGTCCCCTTCCTGGGTTCAGCCACCTGGGGAAGGGTGATGTGTGGGTCACCACGAGGCTGCAGGGCTGGCAGAAGCCAGGCAAAACTCTGGCCTCTCCTGAACATGGGTTCCCACAGGACAGAGGTGGCCAACTGTCAGAGGACAGCATATGCACAGGGAGGCACCGGCCTGCAGCACAGACTGTGAGGGGGCTCTTTAAGCCAAAGTAACAGCTGCAACACCTATCAGCCCTCATGGGGAACGTCCGCTGCGGCCCGCGTGCTGCATGCGCTCCGCCTCCCACACCCTCACAATCAAGCGGGCTGGGGGCGCCATGGTTAAAGAGATGGCCTCTGCCTCGTGGCTCACAGCACACTCAGAACGTGAGCGCAGGCAGCCCAGCACCGCCTGAGAACCCTGAAGGTCATCGTCATCCACTTAGTGCGGAAGAAAGGCCTGAAGATGCTAAAACTAAGTGAGGACAGACGCCGGTACCACCCAGCCCCAGCCCCTGCCATGCTGCCTCTACTGGCTTCCCAGGGCCTCCTGGTGGTTGGCTGAGAGCCCCTACTGTCTGCATCCTCTGGAGGACACAGAAGCACTGCTGCCACGTCACTAGGTGGCCCCAGCTCACCTCCAGGCGGTGTCGGCCCTCCACAGGCACAGGCTGCCCAGCTGCCATACTCTCTGTGAACCAGCTGATGTCCAGCAGAGCGGGCCTGGGGCACCCCAGGGGAGGAGCAGCCTCATGTTCCAGCCAGCAGACCGCCTCCTCCGCTGAGGTCTGCTCCATCACCACGTGTGTCACCTCAGAACTGGCAAAAGGAGAGGAAGTGGGTGAAGACCGGGGCCCCACCTGCTCAGCTCCACACCTGTGAGTCCTTGTCCTTGCCTTGCCCTGCATGGTGAGCTTCTATTTTTCAAATGTCACCTCCTCTAGAGAGCCTGGCCCCTCCTGAGAGTGGGTGAACGTGTTTGTAACTCTCAGAACTGTGATTCTGCCAGGCACCACCACGTCTAACCCTAACCCGAACCTGAGTAAGGAGTGAGTTTGAGCCCAGCCTGGGCAACTAAGACCCTGTCTCAAATTTTAAAAGGCTGGGTTCAATCTCCAGTACTGGGAAAATACAACTGGTTTTCTGCTCCAGGTATACGCTCACCGACAGCCTGACCGCGCTAATACGCCCCTTTCTCCACCTCAGAGAGCAGTGGTCTTCCTCTCAGCGCTGGGTTTATGCACAGGTTGGGAGCCTGATTTGGCAGAGCTCGGCTCTGCAAAACTTGCTGCATGCCTTAGGCAAGGCGGATCTCCTCTCTTTTGCAGAGCAAAAGATAACGTGCACTGTAGGACTGCTGTACCAAGCGGTGCCTCGCCGCACGCGCCCTCGCCAACCTCTCCCAGGTGAGTCCGATGTACTACCGTTCCTTGGGAAAGTGTAACTGATTAAGAACAATAAGTAGATAAGGGCTGCAGGAAACACTGAAGAGGAAATCGCGGCCAGAGAAAGACCAGGTCTTTCAACTTCAGATGGAAAGAGCCAGGTCTTTCAGCCCCAGGCCACAGTTAAGAGACCACACAGAGGCCCGAGGCGGCAGTGCCACACCGCACCGCGCGAACAGCGTCCTCGGGGACCGGGCACCTGTAGACGTGCAGGACACGGAAGCCTTTGGACAGCGCCAGGCGGGTGAGGAAGGCCCGGCGGCTGCGACCCATGCGCGGTTCGGCTAGGTAGATCGCAACGCCGGGGAAAAGCACCGAAGACAGCGCGGAAGAGGCGGCAGCGCCGCCTGGAGACCCGGCTCGCGCTCGCCGGCGCTTTGGAAGCATCTGGGCATGCTCTCAGGGAGCTCCTGGGGTCCGCGGAAGGAAGGCAGACGGAAGCCGGGAAGGAAGGCGGACGGAAGCCTGCCGGACAAGGAAGTGGACACCGCCCCTATGCAAATAAGACAAAAGCCACGCCTTCTATTTAATTACCCTCTTTAAAAGGACGCCCCGGTGTGGGCAGGGCTTCGTCGCCCTTTGGGGGCGGGGCCTCGGCCGAGGCGGGTCCGGCCCGCGGCTCTTTCTGCGCGACGCCGCCCTGCTCTGAACTCGCGGGCTCTGTAGGATCCGTGGACGCGCGGGCTCCTGGGGCGGCCGCCTCGCACGCGCGTGAAAAGTTTTTTGGGCGAGTGGCGCTGAGACAACTGGCCGGCATTTTGGAAAAATAGAAATTGGCGCCCTCCCTCCTTGCTTAGCACCAAATAAATTCCAGATGGATCAAACATTTAAATCTGAAAAAGAAACCAAAACTTTACTGGAAAAAAATTAGTATCACAATGATCTTGGAAATACTAAAGGAAAAGAATGATAAAGCGAAGCAACATACAAAGTTAAAACGTGTTTAAAAATTAAAGTCAAAAGGCAAGCTGGAGTCTGGCCAAATTTGCCAGGCAGGCACTTGTGCCATGGAGCTAGTTCGCTGGCCCCTCTCAGAGGATTAAAACGCCTGCAAGCAGGCTCAGGATGTGGGTTCGATCTCCAGGCCTGCCATGCCGGCCCTGCCCCCGGAGCGCCCTGAAATGGTAATTGAAACTGGGTATGGTGGCATGAGCCTGTAATCTCAGCTTTTGGGAGGTTGTAAGCAGGCGGATCACTACGAGTCTGATCCAGTAGTGTGACCCTGAACAAGCTGTAGACCCTTACCCCCCAAAAGACAAACTGTTTCCCTTTTGAATGTGGCAGTTTGGAATTAAAATGAATTAGCATAATTATGAAAATTTTATTATTTTTTAATCAAAATTTTAAAAACCAATATAATCTTGAAAAGGAGGAAAGTAATAAAATTTTCTATAGACAAAGAGACTATGGCCTAATAAAATCAGCAAAGAAATATGAGTGGGCCATGCCCAGGAGAAATCCCAGTGACTTGCTGTGCTGGTGCAGGCCTGTAATCCCCGAAGTCTGGAGGCTGAGGCAGAAGGATCATAAATTCCAGCCCAGCTTGAGCTTTGTAGTGAGACCTTGTCTCAAAACAAAACATCACAAAGGGAGGCATTGGGGGTTTAGCCCAGAGTGAAGGCTCTGTGTTCAATCTGAAGAAGAGAAAGAAGGGAAGAGGAGGGGCAGCAAGAGGGAAGGCAGGAGGGGAGGAAGAGGGGAGGAGGGAGAGGGAAGGGGGAGAGAAGTGCCCGTTGATCCTTTCAGGAGACCAGGTCAGTCTTGAGAGGACAGCATGTTTGAAGGAGAATGCTTTCACCTGCTGGATTAGCGACATTAGTCCCCAGTGTGGAAGGTGGGAGGGAATTGGAATTTATAGGAGGGCTTCACTTGCTGGGACCCAGTTTAGCAACCATGTTCAACAAAATGAAAACAAAGTAGTGCACTTGGATCCAGCAGTTCCTTTTCCATGGTTGGAATCTGGCAGGATCTGTGGGTCAAGGGGGGACATCGGCTCTTTTGGCAGACATGTTTCCTGGCCGGCTGCCCCCAGGGTGCATGCGTCTGGGACCTTCCAGCCCTGGGGAGTTGCGATCTGGGCGGGTTGGCCTTTTATGGGCTCCTTCTGGTTCTTACCCCTGAGTCCCATCTCCTCCTGGCCTGTGCCACTGGCCTGTCCACTCGCTTTTCTTCTGGCCTTTTTTGTTGTCTTCCATGGTCTGTCTGGGCACCAGCTCCCTTCCAGGGCAGAGGCTGAGGGGGAGAGGCAGGCAGTTCAGCTTGTCATCCTCCTGGCCACCCACTGCCCCTCCAGACCTTTGGTGCAGACAGGCCTCAGGACCCTCACACCACAGCCAGGGGGCCAGGGAGCAGCTCTCTCACCCCACCCCTCCTGCCCACCTCTGTGCTCCTCAGTATGAAACCCTGTTGAATGTCCCTTGACCAGTTTCCTTATTCTCCATCCTCTAAAACTGGTTTCTAACAGGGCATGGTGGTGCACACCTGTAATCCTAGCACTTGGGATGCTGATGCAGGAGGATCATGTGAGTTCGAGACCAGCCTGGCCTATAAAAGTGAGCTCAAGGCCAGCCTGAACTACATAGCAAGACCCTGTCTCAAAAAGACAAAAGGACAGGGGCCGGCGAGATGGCTCAATGGTCTAAAGCACCTGCTTTGGCAAGCTTAGGCAACCTCAGAGACCGTGGTTCGATCCCCTGCACCACATGCTGCGCCAGCCTCACCCCCAGGGCAGGCTGAGCCGGCCATAACATACATACATACATACATAAAGTTTTAAAAAAATAAAATAAATAGAACTGTTTCCTTTCCTCTTGATGTCCGCATGTCAGCCCAGCCCTCCTTGGAGTCTTTCTTCCTCCTAGGGAACATAGCAGTTTTGCACAAGCACTGCTGTAGGAAACTGGCTGGCTGGCTTAGAGATCACCCAGCTCTCCATGTGCTGCCAAGAGTCTGCTGGGACCATGAGGCACTGAGAATGCCATGGTACAGACTGGACACAAGGGTGAGGTGGACAGAGCAGGGCGAGCCCTGCTCTGTCCACTCAGGGAAAGGGCCTATGATGGAGAGTGGCAGATGGGGCTGGATTTTCTGATTTTTGCAATAACCTCATGCTCACAGACAGTGCACAATGTCTTGGCATGATGTGTGTGTGTGTGTGTGTGTGTGTGTGTGTACATGCATGTGTGTGAGTTGAGGGTCTCATGGTGTCTCTAGAGAGTGAGCATAGTGCTGAGTCTGCAGTTCCTTTGGGGGGTCCTTTCCCCTGGCCATGGCTTTCATGACAGGAGCCCGTTAGGTACCTAAAAGAGCAGAGGGCAGCCCTGGGCTGCGCTAAAGATCCCTGGAATAGAAGCACCACATTATGTCAGGCGCTTATAGAAACTATCTTCAGGTTTCTGTGTTCACTTGGCCTAATCTCCCCATTTGGTCTGGGGGGACCACTGTGGCAAAGGGGTTCCAGGTGGATCTGGGGGAGGGGGTCTCATTCCCAGGTATAGCAGTACAGAATGAGGCCAAGTCTTCTCAGTAACATTTAATTGCTACTGTGTCCCTGTGTCCCGGGCATCCACATTTTATTATTAATTATTAATTAATTAATTTTTGGTTTGATGATATATTGAATTCAAGTCATTCACACTGAGCTACATCCCTGGCCCCTTTTTCATTTTGTATTTTTCAGCAGGGTCTTGCTAAATCACTAAGTTGCCCACACTCAACTGGAATGTGATGCTCCTGCCTCAGCCTCCCAGACTGCTGATATTATAGGCCTGTATCACCATGCCCGCTGACATCTGAATTTGAGGAGCTGCCTGTGGATGCGCCCTCATTGAGCCTTGTGGCACTGCTTTGGGGGAGGGGCTGCCATAATGTGTCCTCAGCTTGGTGCTGTAGAAAGTGGTGGGAGTTTTAAGAGTGTGGTGGAAGGGCCTTAGGACCCAGGGTGCAACCTCAGAGGGATCCTGCCTCACCATTTGCCCAAAAGCAATCAGCCCAGATGCCCGCTGACTAAAACCACCACATCTGTGAGCAAAACTCACCTCTCCTCTGTGCAAGTTGGTTATCCTGGGTGTTTCATCATGGTAACAGGAAGCTGACTAACATGGGGTCCTTCGGGGAGGAGGAGACACTGACAAGTTTGTGTACATAAAAGTAAAAGCTGGAGCCAGGCATGATGGTGCATACCTGCGATCTCAGCACAGAGGCAGGAACACCACAAGTTCAGCCCAACCTGGGCAACTTAGTAAACTTAGCAAGACCTGTCTCAAAATAAAACATTTTAAAAAAGGGGCTAAGGATGTAGCTCAGTGCAAATGCCCTGGGCTCACTTACTGGTAGCACCAAAAGAAAAGAAACAAAAAGTAAGAGGAAACCACTTAAATATCCAGCAACCAAGACTGGTGGCCTAAATGTTGCTGCATCCACCCCGCAGACACATGCAAACATTAAGAATGACTCCATGTGGTTTTACTCATGGTTGCTGTTAGGAGTTGGGACTGGAATGTCCCCAAGACCCGTGCACTGAAGGCTTGATCCCCACAGCCGAATGCGCAGCAGAGGTGGGGCTTTGGGAAGAGATCGCCTAGCTAGGCTCTAACTAGATGCATCTGTTGGTGGGTCTGTAACGTGACGGGCTGATGAGAACTTAGAAGATGGGACCAGGTTGAAGGCACCTTGGGGACATGTCCTTGCGGGTAGCATCTCCTTCCCAGTGTCCCCTTTCTCTCTCCAGTTTCTGGCCCACTTGAGGTGTGCAGCTTTCTCTTCTACTGTGGTGGCATTTCTGCCTCACCACAGACCTGAAAGCAACGGAGCTGGCTTGCCGTGGACTGAAACCTCTGAAGCCATCAGACACAGGAATTTTCTCCTTGCAGTTGTTCATCTCAGGTAGTTTGTCTCTGGGATGAAAAGCCAACTGTCACAACCACCACACATCTGAAATGCTCTTCCACTAGAAACTGGCCCACCACCCTGGGGCGTCCACGCTGCAACAAAGGGATAGCGAGCTTGATAGTTTGAACGAGGTTCCAGTGCCTTACGCTGAGAGGAAAAGGCCACACGCCATGGTTAAGAGCATTTGGGGAAGGACGAAGTGGGCGGTGCATGGGCAGGGCATGGGGGTGGGTGGGAGCAGAGGTTACTGAGAAGGACTGCGCAGGCCTCTGGAAGTGTGGAATGTTCTTTGCCTGTAGCAAGGGCTCCAGGATTGTGTTTGCCAAACTTGCAATTATGCTCTGAGAAGGTGGATCCGACAGTATGAAAGCATGCTTCAATAAACCTGACTTTCCAAAACTGGTTCGGTCCAGCCACACTCACTGGTGTGTGAAGATGCCCGTGGACACAGCTTGATGCTGTTCGCAATGGACACTAAACCGAGTATATCCCGTGAGGCCATGTTTGTGTGAGTTTGTTTCTCTATATGTGATTTACATGGACAATCCCATGACAGCATGGTCAAGAAACTGCAGAGGTTGGGTGGTTGAGTGGTTTACAGTGTTTTCGCGTTGCTTATCTGTTCTGCTGGTGCTACAGAGGGTGTAGGAGAGAAAACAAGTTTCCTCCCTTGCCCCTGGACAGAGCCTCCAGCCAGAGCACAGGTCTCTGTCTGGGGCTGTCCAACTGCCCCTCGGCCCGCATCCTCCCACTGCATTGAAGGCCCAGGGATGTGTCTTTGGGGATGGCGTCTCCTTCTCAGTGCCCCCTTTTTCTCTCCAGTGCTGGGCACAGGCAGGTCGGCCAGGGATGGCTAGGTGGCATCTGCCCTCCTGCCCTCTAGAATCCCCAGCACTTCAGGGAAGTCAAGACCTGGTTTGGGTGGGCAGTCCCAGCCTCCTGTCCCTGCCCTGGGCCTGCAGTCCCTTCCTCGCTCCTGCTGTCCCCTCCCCTCTCCTCTGCCGAGGTCCCTCCTGCCATTACATCAGGCTCATGTTTTGGTTTATTTTTGCCCAGACACATGAGCGTGTATTTTTCCAAGATGAACTTCACAAGGCTTTTTTCTCTTCCAGCCTCCAGCTTGCTGAAGTCCCTGGGATGACCCCGTAGCACCCACAGCCTTGGA
>PVKN010001149.1:45356-56405 GCA_004027915.1 Capromys pilorides | reverse complement strand
ATATATATATATATATATATATATATATATATATATATATATATATAGTTTGTGGGACTAGGGTTTGAACTCATGACCTTGCACTTGCCAGGCAGGCACTTGTGCCATGGGGCTATCTCCCCAACCCTAGAAGTAACAATTTAAACACATTCGTGAGTTGAACTCCTACCTCTCACCTCTTGTGTGTATTCTGGATAGTATATGTACTACTGCTGCAAAAAAAAACCCTTACAGAGCAGCTCGGATCATCACCGTCACTGTTAGCTGTTTATTTTCTGTAGTGTCTCATTTCAGTTTGCCAGCACTACATTTCACCCTTTGCAAAATGAGCCTTCCATAGGATCATGACTCCTTCATGGACCCGTCCTGCTGTTTTACTGTGCCTCAAATCAAGGTTCTTCCTTCCAGTTGTACATCCTGGAGCCACAGCTCTTTTTACCTAGCCGATTATGACCACTAATCCTGGTATGTCCACCTCATTGGCCTGAGAAATACTCCGCAGATTAGTGGAGCATGCTGCTGCCCTAATGTGTCTGCCCAAGTCACAAAAATGTCTTTGCTTATTTCGCTGTAGTGTTCCTCCCCTCACCTCTTGGTGGCCATCGATCTAAGCAACTTTGCTCAACTTCATGTCCGCCATGACATTTCTACCTTGGAACCGCTGAATGTGGACCAGTGCTCCAAAATGAAAACCAAGTTCAACTAAACCTTTCCTCCTTCAGATTGTGTATCAAGTCTTTTGTCCAGCACTGTCAAAGGTAATTAATACAGAAGAGAGAGCTTGAAGTGGAATCATGGATGAAATTGAACACATCTGCTATGTGGCTTAGAAACTGTTGCAGCTGATTTGTGGGAGAGGTTTAGAAAGGTTTTGTCATGTGGACCAGGGAAACCTAGGAACACTGTAGAAAGAACTTGGTGGGGAATCTGTTTGGAGTTTAGATGACCAGGGTTCTGGCAAGGGTAGGAAAAATAAGGCTTGGCTCAGAAAGTTTCAGTTTGGAACTGGAGCTCCTTTAGCTTTTGGACTAGTGGCAATGTTGCTACATTCTGGCAGCAAATTGGTCCACATTTTTCTCCATCTTTAGAGCCTTTGGAAGAAACTAACAATGAGGCCTGAGTCTAATCTTGTGGAGAAAATTTCAAGACAACCCAGGATAGGTACTGCAGCCTGCTCTTCACTGGAGTTTTTATGGTAATCTGGGGCAAAAGAGAGCAAAGAATTTGAAAAACTTAAATTTTGACCCAATAGAAACCTAGTGTGAAATTGAACCCAATGGAGGTGTGTCTCCTAGAGAGATTAGCATCATTATTTTTGTGGGTGGGGTGGGGAGGGTGTCCTGGGAATTGAACTCAGGACCTTGTGCTCACCAGACAGGCCCTGCTCTGCACAGCTACACCCCTAGCCCTGAGATTAGCATCATTAAAAAGAAATCGAGTACTTTGTGTAGGGATAAGGAGGGATGTGACTAAGAGCATTTGAGGAAGAGAATCCTCAGCCACCGCCTACTCAGGGGTATGAAGAGGTCGGCTTTACTTTGAGAAGAGATTTCTTTGGGTATCTGCTCAATAGAGGCTTCTGAGACAGTTGGTTCCTTGGCGTTCATCTTGCTGTGCTCAGGCATGAGAGCGCTCAGAGGCTGCTGTGCCTAAAGGAACCCCTTTGGCTAGTAACTGACCTGGGTGTCACCTGCACCTGAGCCCAGCTTTGCTGGCATGCAGAATGCAAGGCTGGGGGATCTGGCAGGCTTCCACGCAGCATTTGGAGGGAGATCTGGGAAGATGGGCGAGGAGCCCGAGACAGGGTTCTATGAGGTTGTGAGAGTGAAGCTGGAGTTGCAGTGTAGACTCCAGGAAGTTGGTGACGCCAACAGTATGGATGCCATCTGAGGACCGTTGCAGTCCTTGCGTGGCAGTGGCCTAAGAGTGAGGACTTGTGTGGCACAGTTGGCCAGGCCCCAGGGATGAGGACATTGTGCTTTGGAACTCAGGTTTTGCCACCCTGTTCTCAGTTGGACAAGGAGCTGCCTATGGATCTGTCTCCTTTTCTGGGGGTGCAGTGGGTGGAAGGTTTACTGTGAGCCATTGCAGTTTGGGATTATGTAACTTGTCCCTTCTCTCCTCCTACCACATTCATGACTGAGAGTTTGCCTTGTTTCTCAGTAAAGACTTAAGTCTTGAAAAGGACTGGAACTGTGGAGAACTTGAGGAAGAAATAATTGCTTTTACAGTTGGGCTTGGGGTAAGTGTCTTATATTAGGTGCATTATGAACTCACTGTTGTCTATTTTAAGATTGAGTGAGTTTGTGACACTTAATCCTGGGGGATTTCTGCCTCATTGGATTAAGAAGTGTCCAGCAGGCTAGTGTGCCATGCTCTGGCTATGCCTGGGTGGGTCAGGGATCCATGGCCTTGGGTGCCAGGTAGGGTCCCTTGCCCTGTGGAGCTGGTGCCCTGCTGTCCTTCTCAGTCTCATGGCGTGCCCCCCCACCATGGACTGAATCCCGCCAACTGTGAGCTAAATTAACCCTTTCCCTTTCAACCGTGAATGTCAGGTACTTTTGTACCAACCAGAAAGCTGACTACCCCAGGAAGCAGGGAAATTATAGAATGGTTTCTGAGAGTATTGGCTGTTGTCTGCTTTTACAACTCAAAAACAGTTTTTTAGAAAGCCCAAATCGTTATTTCTTTGTATTTTACCATTTAATTTTGAGCACATTAAGCATTTTCTAATTTAGCTTCTATGAACTTTAGCTACTACCACGGCATATGAACTGGCCAGCCTAAAGGAAACACCATTTTGTTTCTACAAATCATAATTTATGCCACTACACTCATCCTTCACCTCTACCAGTTGTTTTTAATCCTAGTTAGTGGTTTAGAACATGTTCCTCATCTAACCTCTCAAATAGGCATGTATATATATTCCGCACCTGTTATCCACGGCGGCTCACCTGACCAGCCTTCCTAAGTATGCGGCTATCTTCTACATGCTGGGTGGGGGTTCGAGGACACCTGTGCTTGTTCTCTTCATAGTCTACGGTGGAAAGTCTATTATTCCATTGTTCCTAATCTTACTGCCTCAGGAAACATGAACGCTTCAGGAACATTTTAATTAAATGTTGCCCAAGGCTGTTATTCTTGATGAGGAAGTAAATCCATCTTAAAGGGGGCCTATGGGAAGATTCTTGCCCTAAATACTGTTTTAAAATATTACTCTTACCCTCTACTGTTTTGCATATGCATATATTTGGCCATCAATCTGCTGAATGCTCAAAGGCAGATTTGAGGGTAAGTCCCCAGCACAGCACACGCAGAGCAACACAAGCCCCCTCCCTCCATTTCAGTCCTCAGCCCACAGATCTCCAAGTGACAAATCAGGGTCAAGATTTCAGTCAGAAATGCAGGAGGTCTTCAGCCCTACTCAGTGTTTAAGTGTATGCATCACCTTACCCCCCCTGACATAAACTTGAAACTTGTCACATGGGTAACAGCTAGTCTGTGTGTTTTACTACTGTTGCTGTATGAAAGAAAAAACATTTCTTGATTCTAAGTCCTAAAAATTTGAGGATTGTACATTGAAATACACTGAACACAATTTTAGTATTGCATGTATATATATATATATATATATATATATATACATATATATACACACACACACACACATTTATGTGTCTCTGTACTATAAGAAAAATTGCAAATAACTTGGGAAAATATTAATGACATAGAGATTTTATAAATTAATGTGTTCAGTTGAGATGGACAAAGGTTTATGAGTGAAACCGGTTATCACAGGAAGTATATGGTGGATTTTCAGAATGGTAAGTAGGTGGCCATATCTTAAAGTTTTAGAGTTTGGGGAGCAGTGAGGTAGCTCAGTGGTCTAAAGCACCTGCCTAGTTAAGCGTAGGCAGCTGCAGGGAACATGGTTCCGTCCTTGGTACCGCACGCTGTGCCAGCCCTGCCTCAGGGGAGGCTGAGCCAATCCCCCACCACCACCACCACCAAAAAAAAAAGAACTAAGGTTTGTATTGTATTTTTTTCTGTCCGTTAATTTGGCATAAGTAAAGTTTTGCTCATTTGTAAGTGAGTTTTGTGTCAAAGACATCAAAATAATCAAAGGACTGTACATTATTTAAACAGCACTGTGTGTGTGTGTGTGTGTGTGTGTGTGTGTGTGTGTGTGTGATTTATTTATTTATATAGTCTTACCTTGTAGCTCAGACTGCCTTTAATTGACTAGATAGCCCATGCTGGCCTCAAACTCTTGGCAGTCCTCCTCCTTCAGCCCCTCACTAGAGCTGGGATTACAAGCATGTGGCACCACGCTAGCTACGAGAAGTATTTTTCAGAAACTATTTCCATTTTGAAGCCAAATAGTAGTTATATCTCTTTTGGACATTTTTTCCTGAGTTTGGTTTAAAGTATAAGATTTTATATTTAATGAAAGCTTCTCAATTCCTAGAATGAAACTTCCATATTATCCAGTTCAGAGAGATCATATTTTATGATAGAAAATGAATTGCCCTTGAATAGGAAATACCAGAAGCTCAAAGCACACATCTGTTCATTCTTTGAAGAAATTCTCATTATATTTGTAATTATTTTGCTGGGTTAGAATAGATAGTTGATCTTCCTTCCCTTGCTAGGGTTTCATACCAAATTGAGGAGGCGCTTTGAAGCAAACTGTTTTTAATCATAGATATCTTAGCACATTAGCATTTTACAGGCCATTTCTCATTTTCTATTTGTCCGAGTAGCTATTATTTTTTTTAACTCCTTGATTGTCTCCTTGCTAGCCATTATTGGCACCCTTGGACAGCAGGTAGGAGAAGAGGATCAGATTTATGTGTATTAATTTCAAAATTAAAATATAAATCTGGCAAGAAAACACTTTTTCTCAGAAGCAGATAGAAACGTGGAATATCACTGAGGAATTCGATTCCTCCTCACATCAGTATTCATCCAGGAGACCCATTTCACATTCATAAAGAGAGCAGATTTCCGGAAGGAAGCCTGCCTTGCACTTGCCTTGAATATCTTGCAGTAATTATTCAAATAAGGGGGGAGGGACACATTTTTCCTTAATCAATCGTATCAGATTTTTGGCAGTTTTCCACCACTTTGTGCTGGGAGGGAAATCCATCCCCACATCTATAAGAGTCTTTATTGTCTATGCTCTAAGCCAGATCATGTACCCTGTAGATGTTCAATAAATATTGATTGATGATGCTGTGCATACAAAGCACTCTCAGGTTAAAACTCACGAGCGAGTGCTTAACATTCTCACCCAAATGTGATTCTGCCCTTGCAATTTCCCTGTAGTTCTCTGTCTTGTTTACAAAACTGTAGCATTTGGTGGAAGCCAAACAAAGGCATGTAAATAGTAAGTAAGTACAGACTTTCCAAATGAACTCAAACAAATACTACATTCAGGAATGTTTTTCAATACAATGCCTACTAAACACAAAAGCATCAATATTTGCCATCCTTATTAATTTCCTTCAATGTTGGTCTTAACGATGTTTTATTTATTATGTAATACGTTTTCTATGGCTGATTCATAAATCATTGATAAAAGTTGGCATTATACTAACAGTAAGCATTAAATGAATTTACTTTGGACAAACACTTTCTTCACAGCTTCTACTGTGTGCACAAATAACCCTTGCAACATGATCATACAGAATTATTGTATAAGATAACATTTTATATAATAGGAAGCGTCCTTACTGTTAGTCCAGTTATTTTATTTTTTTAATGTATTGAGTACAGAATCTACAGTGTCTCACTATACAGATTAGTCTTGTAGTAATCCTCCTGTTTTCAGCCTCCCAAGTGCTGGGATTATAGGCATACGTCACCATGCCCAGTCTCAGTCATTTTCTCAGTGTGCCCGGGGGGCGAGACCAGCATAGCATGCCTGGGATTGAACCCTGGTCCCTGTGTCTGTTAGTATTTTGGAATCTGTGTCGCAGCTACTTCATTTCTGTGTGCCAGCTTTCCTCTGTCTTACCAGCTGCCCTACTTCTCCAGCATTATTCCAGATTGTGGTGAGTACACCTCAACTTCAGATTGTCTGGTGTCGGTAGCACTGGGTGTGGCTTCAGCCTCGCAATTGAAAGCCAAAACAAAACAGATCTTCACTGGTGAGTCTACGGTCAGATTTGAGATCTCTAACAAAGTTTTTAAACAGCTTGTCATTTAATTTATCTTAGATGATGATAAGCCTTCTATGAATAAATTGACAGTGTATACTTATTAAGGACATACTCATTTTGATTTTTTTATAACATTTGTAGCTAATGTACATTTATTTTGAGGGTCTTATGATAACTATCTGTGCACAGATTCCTACAAGGGTAAATATTGTCTCAAACAATAAGAGACATCCTTTACCTAAACCTCTTATGTAAAAGATTTTGTTAGACTTTAGGGTACTTCTCTTCTTTTTCTTGAATGTAGGGTAAGACACATAGCACCCAAGAGTTAGAGGAACTGAATATTTTCTCTCTACGATTCCATCCCAGAGTAAGACAATTCTTAGTATAATCATTCCCCAGTCCTGAGCTCTTCCTGTGGCCTGGTTTTTATTTTAACATTAAGAGTCGTGCTGCAGGTGTGCCAGATAGCTCAGTGGACTAAAACCCCTGCTTAGGCAGATGTGGTGACCTGGGTGCGATCCCCAGCTTGTTTAGCCAGCACTGCCATGTGGTGTGCTGAGATGGAGACTGAGACTGGGTGTGGTGGCATGCACCTGTAATCCCAGTGCTTGGGAGCCTGAAATCAGGAGGATCACTGAGTCTGATCTGTATAGTGAGACCCTACAGATCCTGTACTAAATACATATATATAAAAAAAATACATTCTACCTTTCTTAGAATAGTTTTGGAAATTGTACTGGTTAAAATATTTGTATGTACATGAGTCCTGGGGATGTTGTCTGGCTCTGTTCAATGTCGTACAACTTGAAAATGATATTCTAAGGTTTGAAGGGGATAATCTGGCTTTTCTTCTGTGTTATCCTGGCGTGTTCTTACTACAAATTGCAATCCTCAGCTACTGTTGGGTAATGAATTCCTCCATGCTTGATTCTTTGATGGTTTTTGTTAATCAGGAGTATGGGAGTCGCTTAGCACGTTAGTTCTATATCCTCATGAGCTTGTCATCCAGGTGTTGACAGAGCTACAGTCATGCCAAGGTTGGCCTGAGGAGTGTCAGCTCTGAGGTTCAGTACGTGTGTGACTTCTCATCGCCTGGCATGGGATATTTACAGTCCTCTTGAGCACACAGAGAGACAGGTAGGAAGGAAGCGGAGGGGCAGGAGGAGGGAGAGGAGATGAGAGATGAGAGGACGGAGGATGGGAGGGGAGAGTGTGCACGTCGCTTCAACTTCAGAGTCACGCTGCTTATCAACTTGCGCCTTTACCACTGGCGTTCCATCAACTCTGTGTCCACCTGTTCGCTAGCAGATCTGCTAGGTCTAGTTCCCAGGCCATTGGAGTGGAATGGTGCTCCAGCTGCTGGCAGAGCCGCCCGTGATTCACGAATGCGTCCTTAACCCCTTGTTCATGTGCTCCTGTGTTAACTAGTGTTTAGTCGTGGCAAAATTAATACCTAAATTTAGCTTGAGGATCATTTTATTTCACTTTCTGGCCCTAAAAGTAAACTAAATAATTATTTTATCAAAATATGTAAGAAAAATAATCTTCTGACATTAGATTTACGATTTATCAATCGGAGATGGCAATGACATCCCAATGCGAATCTGTGTCTCGTGGGCAAGTGTCACGTGCGTCTAGTCATTAAATGACTGTGTGTTAGTTTAGATGTGATCCCCGCCTCCACCAAGGAGCCCGAGATTTTGAGTATTCTAGAATGGTCTCAGTTTTTAGTGTCAGGCTCATGATCCCTAAAATCTTAATGCCTGGATTCCAGATGTTTTCCGTCTCTAAACTGTCAGGCTGTTACTGAGAACATAAGGTAAATGCCTCGAAGCAAAACAATAATGCGTTTGTACTGAAGGGGACTTTCTGTGCTGCTGAAATCTGGATTGCATTTCCCTGCCTTCCAGCGGCCTCCGCGTGCCACCCTTTGTACTAAAACATACGGCTCCCGTCACAGTGACAATGTCGGGTAGGGGAGGAGCAAGGCACGCTTCAGGTATGTGTCATATCTCGTGTGACACCATCCGTAGGGCCACCTTGGAGACGAGGGCTTCCGTCCTGAGTGTCCTTAATCCGATTTAGGCACTGCAAATGGTCTCACATTTTCAAGTAATCGCCACCCCTTTCACTTTTCATATTTGCATTTCATTATTAAGAACAATCTTCCAATAATTTTTAATGATTATTTGAGAGGGTGTGGCTTAGAAAGCCTTAGCTTTCTGAAAGTAAATGGCGTGAGTAGAATCCCTTGGCCTCACATATTCCACATTTAGCAAGGTAATGAGAAAGAGTTTTAAAATGGAAAATATATGTGGCTTTTTATGCAGTGCATATGGTTACCTGTCTTGGAGCGTATGGTCTCATTTTTAATTTTTCTTTTGATATGAGAGTATGGCAACTTTATGATCATCTCCTTCTCAATGAAAAAGCCTGCCCTCAAAAATAACAAAATTCTGGGAAATGGTTGGGGTAATTGTTTTCTTCTGAAATACTTCTTTCACTCAGGTATGCTGGAGCTTTCTTCTTTCTCTTAAAGAATCTATTTACAGCTAAGCATTGTGGCACTGCGTATGATGTATAGGTTATAAGCAGCGTATGGTGTGATCTCATACCAGGGCCTAGGCATTGCTGCGTCCATTCACTGCCAGCGCTCTCTAATTCGATGGTGGTGCAGTCTGTTCTATGGGTCTGTAAGTCGGAAGTGAAACACACAAGGCTTTCTCCTCCACATTTTACCTAGTTGGAAGCTGCCTTTGGCAGCCAGTCTTGGAATCCTGACTGGAGATTGCTGCCCAGCGTTCGTATGACGGTGCACACTGGGACCCTCTGTTACCTCGGCCAGAGCCAACCTTCCAGAGCCTGCTGTCTGGACGTCCCAGTTCTTGCCAAAGGGCACTGCATTTCTGCAGAGACGAGTGGGCAAGCAGGCTGCAGAGCCCCTTAGTCTGTGTTACTCTGCGCTTCTTCTGCCACTGGGAGGCAGGCTTTTGGGGGGAAGCCTTGAATTGGATCACTTATCTATACAGCTGTATCTCTGGGCACCATAAACATTCCCCCGTGCCATAAAGAGAGACATTTTTCCTCTGGGTTAACTGGAACTGAGGAGGTGAGGAAAGTGCCTTTAATTTCAAGGGTCAGAAGTTAGGAGAAGAACCATAAATATTTCCTTTTCCGGGCACTTATCATGTGCAGCAGGCCATTAATTTTGGTAGAGGTTTTCTACCCAAGGAGCCCACTCAGCTGGCGGCAGGCTTGGTTGGCGCGTGCTGCCTTCTGCCTTGCGTGCTGAGACAGGCTGCTGAGGAGCGAATTTTTTATTTAATTTTATCTCTAAGGAAAATGATAGGAATTAGATAAAATTAGAAAAAGAATAAAGGATTCATGTGAGGAAATTTATTTTTATGCGAGTTGTAAATCTGTGTCCTAGCAACGCTGCCGCGTTCCCCAGGGGCTTAGACGTTCCATAAAGGTGATATATGCAGGTTTACCGACAGTCTCAACAAGAGCGGCACTTACTTTATACTTTATGCATAAAAATTTCCCGAAAGTCAAATTAATTTAAGTGTTCACACTTGAGTCTCTCTTGCCTCAATAAAGATTAGATATGATACAGTTCTATTGAAAGCAAAAGAAAAATTGTGGAGAGCTGTACTGATACAACTTAATTCATTGTCGCAAGTTTCCTTTGAAGATGCTTTAGTGTGTGTGTGTGTGTGTGTGTGTGTGTGTGGGTGCACACACACTTGTGTATAATATGCATGGTATGGTACTTATAGTGAATATGTGAACATTTTGCCATAAAGGCTATATATGTATTTTTTTTTTTCTGTTTATGTATTTGATACAGGGTCTCACTAGGCAGCTCGGACTCCTAGTGATTCTCCTGTTTGCAGGCTTCCCAGCCCTGGGATTACAGGCATGCACCACCATGCCTGGACTTGCACCCTGGGGCCGGGGCCAGCAGGGCATGCGGCACCAGGGATGGAACCTTAGTCCCTGTGCTTGCCAACGTAGGTGCTTAGTCTGCTGAGCTATCTCGGCAGCCCTCGTAGAAGCTGTATTACTATTCGACAGCATATCTTGGATACTCCCCCTGCTTCTTCCACACCTGGCTGGTTGTTTTTTCCACCTGTGAAGTGATTCTGGAGTTCTGCTTTTGTGAATGTCTTTATGGGAAACTATACAAAATGCAGGACATGCTGCCGCTGGTGCCATCCCACAGAATGGTATGGTGACAGGAAGACCACGGCTTGTGCCCTTCTATGGTACTCATGAGATGTGGCACTGTCGGAAAGGTACATGTTTAGAATTAAAGTGTTCGAATTCAGTGGAGTATCAGACGAAGTACAACTAAAGATGCTCATGGAAGGACTTCCAGAGCCGCTTCATGACGTGAAGAATGTCCTAGTGTGTTTCAGCTGAGGGGGACAGTTTTTGACGGGCATTAATGACAATGTGTCTTTTACTGTAGTGATTTGAATCACTTAATCTTTTGCCACATTTTTCAATCATATCTAATATATATGTGCATTTATAAAGTCTATAGTTGATATACACTGTATATTGTGTTTATATATACTTTATAATTCATACTATATATGTGCCTGTGTACACACATGTATATGCACATGGTAACACACACATTCCCTAGACATGTATAGGTAAACATTAAAAGAGTTAGATTGAATCTGCAGTCTTATTTTCTCTATCTACAATGTCCACCAATAGTTATTTTTAATGCCCCTAAATTGGGCATCTGAGTTGGACCATCTGTATTCATGTTTTTTTTTTTTTTTTTTTTTTTTTTTTTTTTTTTTTTTTTTTTTTTTTTTTTTTTTTTTTTTTTTTTTTTTTTTTTTTTTTTTTTTTTTTTTTTTTT
>PVKN010001149.1:0-45256 GCA_004027915.1 Capromys pilorides | reverse complement strand
CCACTTTGCAAATATACTTAAAACATTGGTAATCTCGTGCTGTTTCTTCTACTGCAGTGATAGAATCTGATGACCTTTCATGGTGTTCTCCTTAGGAGTCATCCTCTTCCATTTTCTTTTCTTTACTAGATCACCATCCTTGCATTTATCTTCCCGGCACTGTGGTGATGATTTGCAGGGTTATTGCATGTCTATAAAATTCTCTGTATCAGTGAGCTTTATGGTTGGTGATTAGCTGTGTGTTCCTAGCACTGTCATGTCTAGAGTTCTCTTGGGTAGCCTTTGCCCTGATACCTTCTGGGCTGAAACCTTGGGTTTTACAATATCAGGAGAGAGCTTCTCTCTTGCAGCTCTAAGTCTGATTTGGTTTGATTACCTTCTCTGGCTCTAGGCTTTGCTGACAGTAGCCATGTGTGATGCATCGAACCTTATGAAAAGAACCATGCAAAGAAATGTTATAATTGTGCAGATTTTCCTAAGTTTGGCTATTACAGTGTATTCCCCCCCCCCCTTTTTTTTTTCTTCTGTAAATGGGCAGGGTCTGCAGGGTCTACAGAGTCTCACTGTACAGACCGGACTCCTAGTGATTCTCCTGTTTTCAGGCTCCCAAGTGCTGAGATTACAGGCGCACATCACCACACCCCTCTCAATTGTCTTCTCAGCATGCCCCCAGACAGCGGGGCCCGCATGACAGGCCCAGAGATTGGAGATGGAACCCACAGCCCCTGCACCTGCTTGCAGGCACTTTAATCTGCTGAGTCCAAAATTAAAGCTTTTGGTAAAATCGAGATGAATGAGTAAATGATTCCTGCATGAAGTAATACATGAAAACATTGTATACCTGTCACGCAGACGGGATTAGATTAGAAGTAGATGTCAGAATTCATAAGCAAGAAAGTAGGGGACAGGTAGAGCATTCCCCTAGTATGAGCAAGGACTTTGGTTCAGTGCTCGGTGCCACAAGCATATTACTTTCTACTTTTCTTATGACCAAATAATTTTTTTTTCTTAGTGGGAAGCGAGACCACAAGGGTAGTCACAGGAAAGACCCTTGCAATCTTCCAATCCAGGAAAATATCCAAGAGCTGCGTGCTACCATTAAGAATCTCAGTGAAAAGTACTTCTGTGCTACCATAAAACATGCACATGCACCCCCGTTGAGAGAGTGTTTGTGCATCGCCGGGACCTCTTCACATCAGCAGCTTGGAATGCTAACACTGCAAAGGACCGTTTGTTGAAATAGAAAATATATAGGTGGGTGGGGATATTGACAGAGTAGGAAGGAGGCGGTGTGCTTGCTTCTTTAAACAAGAATAGTCACTCGATGACCTTGAATGAAGTTTAAATCAAAGAGGTGAACAGCCAACAGCAAAACCTGTTAAGTGAGTGAAAATAAAATAAGTAAATAAAGCCACAGATGCACAACGTGTTGATCTCACTGATTTTTACTTCTTCGTTAATGCATGGTGATAAGGTCGATGAGAGAAAAGCCAATAATGATTTGAATACAATTTCATATGCACATAGGCTAACATAGATCTGTGTGTATGTCTGTAGGCACACACTCACACACACCTATGCACACTTGAACGTTGCGGAAGCTTTTCCTTGCCAAGTTATGCTAGGCTGCCCGCTCATGACCTGGGCTCTCCCATTTTATCATAAGCACATGAAAACATCCTGTGGACTCAGAAAAGTAGATGCTCTCACACTGGACGCTAGAGCAACAGAGGGCTCCAAATAAAATCTGAGAGAGCCTAGCTGGCCCTGCCGCCAGGTGCGCTGATCTGGCCGGCCCTGGAGTCTGGGCATGGTGGTGCAGGCCTGTAATCCCAGCACTGTGGTGGCAGAAAACAGGAGGATCACTACAAATTCAAGCTCTAGGGAAACCCTGCACACACACACACACACACACACACACACACACACACACACAAATCCGGCAAGAGTTTGCGTCATTACATAGCCAGTGGAAAAATTGCTTTCTCTAATGATAATGGAGCCACTCCCTAAGCAACCAGGAAGTCACTTGGTCCCAACCTGAATCCTTTGACTAGTCCTGAGTGTGTGTTATTTGAGCAAGCCCTTAATGAACTTTATTCTGCACCTTTTTAAAACTCAGTGTGTATACCCCTCCATGGTCATCTTGATAGTTGTAGAAGCCAGGCTACTCTAGTCTTCCTGTATCCTTTTGATCCCTGTTTTAAGGTATCCCTGGTCCTGGGATTATAGAAAGATCTTCTGTTGGTCCAGAAAGGCAATGTTAGGTCAGTTCTTTCTGGACACCCCTCTGAGGCCGGTATCTAAGAAGTAAATTACTGCAGCCTCTTCACATGAAATGTGGGGCCGGGAGATAGCTCAGTAGAATAAGCACTTGCCTGGCAAGGTCCTGAGTTCAGTCCCTGGTACTGCAACACAACAACAACAACAACAACAACAACAACAACAACAACAAGAAAACATGACATCTTTCCACATGAAATGTGGAAGAAGGAAAGAGATAATCTTTGTCATAGTATCTTTGAAGAAACACGATGTCTTAGGACATCTGTCAGAGATAGAAGACAGTGTATAAAAGTGAATAAATGGGTGTATGTCCATAGAATAATGCTGTAGCTTCTAGGAAAAGGAGGCTCATCCTGAGACCTCAGAAGATGAGGAGAATCGCACCTTGAGTGGGAGTTGTTAATAGTGACAGTAGAAATTGTGAATAGATGCTTTATTTCCTTGACAGAAGGTAAGAAAATGGTCTTTACAAAGAACAGAAATCTGTGGGCAACAGGATAAAATGAAATGGAAAGAATGAAACAAATGAAGAGAGTTTGCTGAGAAAGTTGAGAGAATAACAAACGACAACATTAGATTCATATACTCACTGGACCAGAACAGAGGAAGATTGGCAGTCTGAAGTATTTTAAAACTGTGTGTCAGGTCATGGTACTGTCAGGTCTTCTGGGACGCAGAGGGCCATCTGCATGGGGGAGAAGACCAGAGGGAGAAGAGCCAGGCAGGTCAGCAGTGATGCAGCTGTGGAATGGCCAGCTGCCTCTGGTGACGTCCTTGGGGAGTCCCAGCACGCTGGATCCCAAACTCTAGCCCAGCCTAGGCGAGTGAGAGACCCTGTGTCAGAAAGTCCTGGTGATGTAGCTGAGCGCCAAGGCCCTAGGTGAAATTTCTGGTACTAAATAAACAGCTAATTAGAGGCCATCTGCAGAGAAATGGTAGAGATAGAAATTAAAATTTTATAAAATACTGACTGAAGAACTCCACCATGAGCTTTAAAACTACTTGATGATGCCGTTAGAATACCTCTGCAGAAAAATTTAAAGAGACTCATTCTTAGAACATATCCCTATCCATGTCTATATCTCCTTCTAACAAGCATTTGCATTGAAAAGATGAATAGTAAAATATAATTGCAATATAGTTTAAAATGCTGTATAATCCACTGAATGAATATCAACTCTGGATCATTTTACATTTAATATTGGCCTGGAAATAAAATGTTTTAACAAATTGATTTAATAATAATGACAATTGATTAGTTAACATTTTGGGGTATTCTTTCACGTATCGCTCCCATTACTTGTCCTTGGAAAAGTCTTTCCCCAAAATACAAAGTGAAATAATTCTTATTCATCATCATTTTTGTTCATATCATCTCCATTATTTTCATCTGGAAAATTATCAATAAGCCACTACTGTGACCTCCTAACTCATCGACTCCATAATTGGGCTACAGAACAAGTGGTTTGAAGATGGTTTTTTCTTATGGTTCACAGTTACTTGAGAAGGACAATGTCTTAGTTACTTTGCTCTTCTTACTGAGACAAAATCCCTACTACCCAAAACTGAAGGAAATGTTGCTTTGGTTCACAGTTTGTGGAGGTTTCAGTCCACACACAGCTGGCTACAAGACAGGGTGACACATGACAGAGGGGCCACAGTTCTTGATGGTGGAAGACAGCAAAAGCAACAAGAGTGAACAACAGGGAAACGCAGGCCTCCTTTCCTCCCTTGTATTTTATCAGGCTACCCGCCCTAGAACAAGGGTAGCTCTCACACCCCCAATCCCAGCGCTGACATGGAACCAGACAGGCACTCTAGATTCAGCCACCTCCAACATACCCGACCCCATGACTGCACACGCTTTCGGGGACAAGCAGATTACAAACCACAGCAGATACTGATCAATTTTTGTAGCTATTACCATCTAAAACAATGCACATTCATTTTATAACTTTTTATAGAATTAAGGCTAATTTTTATTACATATTTGCAAGTATATATATATGATTTATAATTGAGAATTTTTAAAGTATCAGGATACCTTCTTAGACACCTCTGAGTTGGTAGTCAAAAGCATCAAGAAAAAAACCTTTAAAACATCAACTGTACAATGTGTATATTTTTTACAATAGATTTTGTAGATTTGATTTTTCGCCAAAACGTTAATGATTTCTCCCCCCTGGGACTGGGGCTCATACTCTGTGCGTCGTGCTTAGTGGGCAGGCACTTATATGCCATTGAGCTATTTCCTTGACCATAACTTTTAATCTATTATACAACATATCCTAAATCGCCTAATGCAGAAATATTATAAACTTTGAAACAGAAATAATGAAACAGAAACATTTTTAAATGGATATGTTATAAACTTACCTTAAATGTTATTGTGTCTTTATCTAATTTATGAATTTCACACAATAATTTTTACATTTAAAGTATGTTTTAGCCAGCATTTGTAACTGTATCATTTCACCGGGGATGTCACAACCGAGTAGCACAAATGAGGCAGTGAAAATAGAGAGATTTGCTATTTCAGTGCAGGGGACAGTGCACGGTGTCAGCTGGCTCTGTGGAGATCTGCAGGCAGGGCTGCTGCAGTCGCCTGCCCTGCGCTTATGGAAGAGCGTCTTCTTGCTTTCTCTCTGCACCGTTCTCTCTGTGTCTGTGTCTGAGTTTGCCCTTGTGTGATCACCGACATATTGGATTATTCACTTTAACTGCATTGGCTTGTGAAGATCCTTTCCTGTCCTGAGACAGTGCAGGTTGGGCCTTGACCACAGAAACTTGCCTGAGATCACAGGTCACCTGTGTCAGGAGCCTTGATTGTGTTGCTTTTCTCAGCTGTGGCCTGGGAGGCCCTACAGGGTTTGGGGTCAGAGGAACCACATCTGAAACTTGTTAGCATTATGTGTTTGGCCCAAATATTGGCTCCCTCTTGGAACCTCTGCTTTTTCATGGGAACATGAAGATAAATCTTACCTGAAGAAGATTTTGAGAAATTAGATAGCTACAAAGTGGCAGGCTCTGGTGGAATTAGCCTACCTTGAAATTAAGTGTGGCTTCCCCCTACCTTAGATGTAAGGAAATGTTATTTTTTTCTGGGATTTCATTGTCCTCATCTCTAAAACATGAAAATAAATGCCTTCCATTTAGGAAATCACATTGTTCACAATTAGATGGAATCTTCCAGAAATATTAGCTACCAAGTCAAATTTTTTGCATTTTTGTAATCTCTGAAGTATGACAGTGTTCATTTTTTTGTTCCTTCTGTATAACATCTCTAAATTGATGGGCTGTTCATTATGGCATTACTTTAAACTATTTTATTTTTCTTCAAGAATAATGTGTGGTGAAGCTTCAGACCAATATGGCTGTAAATATGTTATTATGATCCATCCTAATGATTATTTCCCCTTAAACTGATATCAAATGCTGAAGTTTAATTTGTCTGATGTACAGTGTCAACTTTTCCATACTGAGTTCATGAGAAAGTTTAGCCCTAAAGCATCTATGGTAATCAATGCATGAACTTTTGTTCTCTATATCTAGAATGATAGAAGCTTTGTAGCTAATATATATATATATATATATATATATATATATATATATATATATATATACATACATATATATTTTTGCTACAGAGTCTCACTATGCAGCTCAGACTTGTGGTGATCCTCCTGCTTTCAGCCTCCCCATCGCTGAGATTGCACGTGTTCACCATTACACCTATGGCTGGCTCAGCCTGCCCTGGGGTGGAGTGGGGGGGTGGAATTGGTGTGGTAAGAGGTACCAGGGATTGAACCACGATCCCTGCACTTGCCTAAGCTTGCCTAAACAGGGACTTTTGTCTGCAGAGCCATCTCACCAGCCCCTGATGTACCATTCTTTGTCATCCCATGAGTTTTGAGTTTTTCTGTGCAGAGGGGTTGTTTTGCAAATGGGCATGCTATGTTTTGGGATGCATCTTGCACAATGTAATTATCTCAACATCCAGCTTGTGTGTACATTCACATCAGAATGTTTTACATGGAGTGATTAACATTGTTGACAAAAAAAAAAAATTCTTAACCTTCAAAAACTGCCTACTAGGGCTGGCCCGATAACTCAGCAGATTAAAACGCCTACGTAGGCAGAGCGCAGGAGCTGTGTTCTGTCCCTGGCAGGCTGTGCTGGCCCTGCCCACGGAGTGTGCTGAGATGGCGCTTGAGACTGGGTGTGGTGGCATGGACCTGTAATCCCAGCCCTTGGGAGGCTGAGAACGGGAGGATCAGTGTGAGTCCAATCTATGTAGTGAGACCCTGTAGACCCTGTAGATGCTGTCCTAAATACAGAAAAAGAAAAAAAAATCAAATAAAATTAAAAAACACTGCCTACTGCCAGGGCTGAGTGCAGTAAACAGAAGAGGCAAGAAATGATGCCTATTGAAGGTAATCACTGTGGTAAGGTAGCGCTGCTGAAGAAGCCCAGCAGAGAAAGGAGTGATGCGGGGAAGGGGAAAGAAAGTCAGTGGGTCGCTTCTCGGTGCCCTGAGGGCTTCTGCCCTCCGGGCCACACTTTCTCTCTGGGAGCCAGAGCCCCTTCTCCTTTACTTACAGAGATTTCCCTCCCTTGTCCTGCTCTGAACCCAACCGAGCGAGGGCATGGGATTCCAGCTTCCGGGGTTGGAAGGCTCCGGGCTGTCAGTGCTCGGTGCTGCTCTTCACCACCCCAGCTTCTGCAAACGTTTCCAGGAGAAACTGAGATCACTCGGATGCCTAAGTTTGACTTCTCCAGTCTTAGTAATCAGTGTCTCCAAGATTATTAAAGGGTAACTAAGATCAAGTATGAATTGATGAACAGCTTCTGGAAAATTATGCAGCGTTATGCCCCGCAGAAATTTTAAGTTTTGATTGCTATAAACAAGTACTTGATTTTATGAATATGACATGTTTGATTCAGTGTAGCATTGTTCTTTCTATCATGTATTTTATTTGGCACAGGGTCTTGCTACGTGGCTCAGACTCATAGTGATCCTCCTGTGTCAGCCTCCCCAGGGCTGAGGTTCCAGGCATGTGCCGCCACGCCCAGGTTTGGTGGCTGGTTTGGTATTCAGTACCAAGGAACAAACGCAGGTCCTTCAACTTGCCAGGCAGGCACTTAGACTGCTGAGCTATGTCGCCAGTGTTCACTGTAGTATTGATGACTATTTAGATCTTTCTAGAAAATGTAACATCTAAAGGGTTGAAGGGAGGGGAAGTTAATGGGAGCAAACAATAATTGTCACATTATATACAGATGAGTTCCCTATAATGAAAGTGATCATTATGCATACAAACACATACCAATAAGAAGAAAGAAAATATAACTCTATACTGGTATGGTAGTAGTATGCTTAGCTTTATCAAATAGTACAAAATATTTCTCATGGTGGTTTTAATATATATTCACAGCAGCAGTGTCTGAACATCTTCTGTTTTTGTTTTTGTTTTACAACCTGGCTAAAAGGTTTTCTTTTTTTTTTTTTCAATTTATGACTTTAATTTTTCCAGTAAGTAATTTATCTTATTATGATATGAATTTGCATTTCTTCCATGACTAACATATGGAGCACAACTTCACATATTTTGTTCATTAAGAAATTCTTTATGAGCTGCTTATTGAAAAATTTTTCCCCATTCTCCACCCCAAAAGGAAATGTAGTTAAGACAAAAAAAAAAGTTCTAGTATTGGTCCTTTGGTGGATGTATGTCATAGAAATACCTCCTTCTACTTTGTCGATTGTCATTTTTGAACACTGGCTTTGGATGAGAGATACTTTAAATCTTCAAGTTATGGATATTATTACTTTGTCTGGTTTTAGAAATCTTTGCTACCTCAGGGACAAAGGTATTCTTCTCTGTTACTTCACATCAGACGCTGTTTATGTTTGCCATGTATGTCTCAGATCTGTTGATCTTGTGTACGTTGTGTGACAAGGGTTTCAGCACAGGTTTTTATTTATACAGATGGCTATTTTTCTCAGTACCAGTGTGTGAGCAGAGTTCTTCTACACTGCATTACAGAGGCAAGTTAATTGGTAGATCCAAGTAGAACACAAGTAGATCTATTTCCAGATGTCTCACTCGGTTCTACTCTTTTTCAGCCAACATTTTACTCTCCTGGACTATATAATAAGTGTTCATAACTGGTGGAACAAATTCTTTAGTATGTGTTCATCTGTAATATTCTCTTGTTTATTCTTCAGCCTTTCCATTTCCTTATAAATTATAAAATCAGTTGTATACTTAATACAGGAAAAGCTTGGCACAGTTTATTTTGTGTTTACCTGTCTCAGTTTTTGAAAAATTGACATCTTTACAATAACAAGTCTTTCATGACAGGGACATCTTATAATTATCTCATTATTTAAGTCATATTTAATTTGTCTATAATACTATCATTTTCTCCATAGAAGTGTGGTAAACTTTAGTTGCCTTAACTTTATATTTTTGGTTTTATTGTAAATAGCATACTTTGAATAAGCCATTTGTTTTCTAATCGTTGTATGTAGTAGAGTTGATCGTGTTTTGCTGAGTTATATTGGGCAGTCTTTCTAAAGTCATTATTTCCTTAGTCATCCCATCACCTCACTTTTTGACACATCGTAGTGTATCTAGTTGAGTTGATGTGGTTGTGTCCAAGGACAGACACCACCAGGATGCCATTGGAAACTGGCCTGAGGAGCACACAGTGACTGTTCCAAATGTCATTGTTTCAGAAAAATGGAGTGGACATTACCCTGCTTTTACATTATTAGCCCAACTTGAATTGTGGCATTTATTTTGTGCAGACACCACTTCTAGAAAAAACAGTGACTAAAATTATGCTAACTGCCACCTGCCAGTGCACTGGGTAAGATCAGCTGAGATCTCAGATAAATACATCACTTCAATTATATCACGCTGCTGTGAGAGGGAACGTCACACTGCGTGGCTTCAGCCAGTGGTTCAAGGCATTTTAGAACAATTTTGCTATCTCTGTGATATGTGGGGCAAAATATATTTCTAACTGAAAGAAAGGGCAAAGGGGCACAAATAAGTTTCTACTTACTGGTTTGCCAGCATAATTCACTCTGGAAATACCCTCATAATCCAAAGTACTTACATGTCAAAGTGAATTTTTCCATAAGGGAACTCAAATGATTTTAGCCCACAGCTCAGTAATATTCATATAAAAATGATTACAATACTGTGATGCAATAATGCAAAATAGTAAAATAGAAAATGTAAAGAAAAACAAATTGCTTACTTTTGAAATCCTTCATGGCAGATGTGGAGAAAACAAGAGAAAATAATTTTATTGCGTAGGATGACTTTCATTATCATTTTGGAAGCAGTACTGTCTATTGGTTCATTAGAATCTTTTCTTTTTGTTCAAACGTTAACAAGGAACATATCCAATGGGTCTTGTTTTTGCCTCGTTTTGAGGATTTTGGAAAAATGCGACATAGCCTTGTTATTAACCGGACATATTGCTAAAACTACTTCACTCTTATTCAGGTGGTGCTTTTCTACAAAATAGTATACTGCTTCCTACACTTAACACTTCTCTGAAATCTCATTTGAAGTGTGAGATTCCTCTGTCATTTTTCTTCTTGTCCTCGGCGGACAACCTTGTGCATAACCTCTTGCTGTTGGGAGGTTATTACCCACAATCCATTGCATGGGGAGGGGCATTGATTCAGTTGTGATCATGTGATATTTAGCATCATATACTATTTGTATTGCAATACATTGCTTGTCAAGCTAAAATTGTTATAAATCTTGGCTTGTTTTGCGGGACACATACAGAACAAGTTGATGTACAAACTGAGGTTTTGGTCTAACCATAAAAAGCCAATTTGCATTCCTCAGTATTTAAAGTGGGATAAGCACGCTAAAGAAAACAGATTTGTTTGTGTTTTATAGTGGATGAGATTGATATTTAAGCCTTTGCTGGTGTTAGTTTTTCCTGTACACCAGGTGTCCTAAAATATGGCACCTGGACCTTGCAAATGGGATCTCATCTTCCAAAGCTGTGGCCAGGTAGTTTGAGCTAGGTTCAGCTAGGCTTTTTCGTGTTGACCAACCTGGGCTAAGCTTGACTGGGCTTCATCCTGAATCTCTGTGCAGTGGCCAGAGAATGACTATTCTGTGACGGCTTGAGAGGATCATCCATCTCTGCTTCACAGGGTCTCTTACCCTCTGCCTGGAGGGCTGGGCCAAGCTTGTAGGGCGGTGGTCACAGGGAATCTGAGGTGGAAAGAGTGGGACAAAGCTTCTTAAAGTTCTTGTGCTTATTGTGCTCTGGGATCAGAAGGAATAGTGTAACTTCTGTCCTTGTCCTTTGGGAACAGCATGTGGCCAACCAGCTGAGAGAAGGAAGAGAATCCTT
Source organism: Capromys pilorides (assembly GCA_004027915.1). Classification (NCBI taxonomy): domain Eukaryota; kingdom Metazoa; phylum Chordata; class Mammalia; order Rodentia; family Capromyidae; genus Capromys; species Capromys pilorides. Next base: position 34,573 of record PVKN010001149.1, on the reverse strand, counting down.
GTTGTGGACATTGAGAGTAAAATAGCCCCCCCCATCCCTTTCCCAGCCTTTGTATAACAAGCTAGAGTGTTCCATCATGTTTTATGAAGACCTAAGTTTAACTACTGGTAATCCAAGTCTATTTTGCTAACTATTAAGAAAAATTTAGGAATTAAAGGGTTTCACATTGTGCTGTTAAAAGCCTTACTTCAATAAGTAGAGGAAATCCTGGAGTGAAGGCAGAGAGTTGAGAGGTAGTTCTAACCAAGCCTGGAAGGCTAATTCGGGAAACTGGCTACCAAGTGACTCCCAGCAGGACACAACTTTGACATCCTCAAGGAAAGGGCTTTTGCATGATTGGAAAGGCCTTGTTTCCTAGTCTGAATTCCAGTGTACTGTTGGGTATTAGTATCATTAAGATTATAAGGCTTAAAAGGGTCTTTTAAAAAAAAGCAAAGGCTTTGATCTGTTAAACTTCAGAAAGTTAAAAAAAAGAATAGGCTAGTGGAGAAAGCCTTCGTGGAATCATGCACAGATTTAAAAGGATGTGTGCAGAATTCGGTACGCCCACCACTTCTCTGGACATGAAAGTAGATTTCCTTTTTTTTGTTTTTGTTTTTTACTGTTTATGCTGTTCAGGAACACAAAGGAGAATGATCCTTAGGTAGTTAGCTTTTGAGTAAAAATTCACAAGTGTGTTAAGCTTCTCCACAGGAGTCCACTGAAAGGAAGAGAAGTCTGGCTTTTCTAGGAGGAGGTGCTGTGTGGGCAGAAAGCAGTGTGTTCAAACACTTTCAAGACAGTGTGTTGCTTCTGATTGTTTTAAAGAGAATTGGAAAGAGGAGGTCGCCACAAAACAGGGCGTAGTGAAACTGGGGGGACTTCATAAAGGGTCAGAGGACTTCATAGCAGGGAGAGCGCTGTGTGCAAACAAGTGGGTTGGATGTTGCTACAAGAGCCTTGGGGGTTGGGTAGTGGAGGGGGGCATTGCGTTTAATAAACCATGACACTGGGCCGTTGGAGAGGCCATCTAAATATAACCCAGACTTCGTCACACTGTCGCATAAAACCGGGCAGTGTCTTCCCACTGCATTTCAAGTGAAACGCAATCCGTCTGCTGGGGCCCACTGACCTTGTGTAATCTGGTCACACCCTGTGTCCCCGCCTGCTTTGTCCTTCTCTGCCAGCCTGTGCGTGCTTCAGTCACACCAGCCTCCTGGTAATCTCCGAGCCTCCACCTCATGCTCGTTCTCTCTGAGTGTGTAGAGCTCGAAGCTTGTCTGTCATATAGCTCAGGCTCCCCTCTTCTAGACCTGTCACCCCACATAGAGCTTCCTTTCTCTATGCTTTTGACAGCCTAGTTATTCTTTACCGCATTTGAGGCTTACTTCTTCCTTCCCTCTTTCTCTCCTTCCTTCTGCTGTATTCTACTCTTCCTTCCTTGCAGCACTGGGGATCAAACTCAGGACCTCTTGTAACTGGTTTACCACTAACCTATCATCCAAGCCTCCTCACCCTCTTTGAAAATGAGCTGTGTTCTTCTATCTCTTCACAATGGAAACCATAGTATTCAGGACCTAATCTTGCACATGGTTTATGACTCTTGAATCAATCACCATGCCTGGTACTCTGAAATATTTTTTGAGACAAAAGAATGGAAGAATTCAGTTTTAAAATAAAACAGAAAGTCAGTTCAAACATACAGTTATTCTAGTTTAGTGTAGATGGTTTACAATTCTAAAAAGAGTCCCTTGTGTAAAACTCAGAAACAATAGCTGCGTCTCTGCCCCCTCTGTCGCGTCATGGTGGCAGTGCTGGTTGCTTAGACCCACAGTGCCTTTGGGGTGTCATGGCAAGTGTTTGAATTCAGATGGGGGATGATGGACAGACCTGTTCAAGCTCCTATGCTTGTCTGTGTCCACCTAAAATATATGTGAAAACATATAAGCTATTGAATAGGTAGGGTACCAGGCCCCCGGTGATTTTGCTGTGCCTAGAAAGAATTGGGGACCCTCTTATTGTTTTCTTCATGTTAAAACAAATTCAGAATTTTGAGCATTCAATAATTCACTTAGTTCACTAATAGTATGCCTACATTTTTCACAAATTGTTTATTTTAAATTGTGTGTTTGTGGTACACAATGATTGCCTTCCTCTTGGGGAGCTGGAACACACAGAGACAGTATCTTCTTTCTGTGTTCCCTTTCCTTCCCCTCCTTTTCTCTACTTACCAACTCTTTATCCCCTTCCCGTTAGTGACAGAGCTGTCTCAGTGAGTCCCATCTTATATCACTTATTTTGTTCTTTATACCTTGGGTTTCTTGCACCAGGACAATTATGCAATATTTAAAGTTGTGTGTCTAACTTTATTTTCAATGAAACTGTGGTTACTAGGTGCATCCATTTCCTATAAGAGAGACTCTGATTGCTATTTCCCTATAGCAAAGTTGAACGTCATTGTGTATACATACATTTTCTACCAAGATTTAGCTGCTTCCAAGGTTTAGCTGAGCCATTATGAATTGTGCTGCTGTAAACATGGTTAATCATGTAGCCTTATAATATGATGTCCCTAATTCTTTGGGGAAGATATCTGTGGTAGTTTGGGAGGCTTTGCAAGGGGATCAATACAATGCAGGACACATATTTCATAAGATGATTTATAATAGTCACCCAAAGCATCCTACACAAAAACTGCAGAAAAGCTCTCCTTACACTAAAGACCAAATAATCTGACTGAGGGCCTGGATGAGTCCAGCTGAAGACCTAGAGCCCATAACAATGTCTCCCATGGATCCAGCTGGAGGGCCAGAGCCCACAACAGTGTCTCATGCATGTGTGTTTTGTGGATCTGTGCTGGGAAAGCCCAAAAGTCAGTGGGGGAAGCTAGAAAATCTGTGTTAGTGGGAAGAGGGGTCTCTGCTATCAGGCTGAGAGATCTGTGCTTGAGCCAGGAAGCAGTGCCCAAGGTAAGAACCAAAGCTCCTCAGATGGCTCCTCCTCAGCCTTCCTCAGGGACGTTGAGTTCCTGAGCTCCTACAGCAATGACGAGCTTCTCCAGGGGCTGAGCAGTGCACCATCTTCCTCTCTGTAGCCAGAAATTAATGCTCAAAGTAAAGACTAGAGCTTCCCCAAAATGAACTGCAGCCATTCTCAGCGACAGTGAGGTTCTAGTCTCCTCTGACTAGAACAACCACTTTCATCAGGCAAGCCAGCATGACAAGATCATTTGGGAGAGCAATCTAAGAGAACCGCCAGCTTCCCAAGCCCCCCATCAGCTTCCAAACAGCTTCCCTCACTACCTCTCTGCCTCTTCTCCACTTCTGCCTCTTACCCTGCTGGCAGCAACCCTCACGTGGCCCTCCCACATGCAGCACAACACTTGTTCAGTTCAGCTGGGTATAATAAGTTGACCACTTGCTGGCAGTCCACCACAATAACCATAAGGATAACTGACTCAAATAGAATTTCTATTTTTTTAAATTTTTATTGAGAAATGTCCATACTGGTTTCCATTATGGTTTTATAGCTTACATTCAAACCAACAATGTTGAAGGACTCTTTTTTTTTTTTCTCCTCATCCTCACCATTGTTTGCCGTTATCTCATTTCTTGGTGGAAGCCATTCTTCCAGGAATAAGATGGAATCTCTGTGTTGTTTTAATCTACATTTCTGCAATGACCAATAATATTGAGTATTTTTTCATATGTTTAGTGACCATTTGTACTACTACTGAGAAATGTCCATTCATTTTCAGTATTCTGTTTTTTTTTTTTGGGGGGGGTGGGGGAGAGGGATTAGACCTACCTTGGGGATCTGTATTTTTTAAAGTATAACCTAGATATTAGTCTTTATCTGAAGATTAGCTGGAAAAATTATTTTCCCATTCTGTGCATTGCCTCTTCACTCTGTTGGTTGCTTGTTTTACTTTGCTGAAGCTTTTTAATTTGCCATGATCCCCTTTGTTTATTCTTGATGTTATTAAGTTCTGTTCACAAAGTCCTGGCCTATGCCTTCCGCAGGTTTGCGTGTTTTATCTTGCAGCAGATTGTGTCTGGTGTAACATAGCTTTCATTTATTTCGGTTCTTTGGTGAGAGATAGGGCCCTACTTGTAATCTTTGGGATATGTAATGTTTTCCTGCCACCATTTATTAATAGAGTCCTCTGTTCCTTCTACTGGGTTGTAGACACCCATACCTCACCATGCTTTTCTGAGGCAGATATGTAGTTTAGCAGATGGAACTGGCTCTGGGCCCCAGAGGCTGCACTTGGGGATACAGAAGTAATCCCTGTAGTCGCTTATTTGATAAGACAATTCGCAAGGTATATATATACCCATGTCTCAAAGTATGCATTGCTTAGTTTTACTGACTTTGTGCAACATGTTGTATTTTTATGTGTTTATAATTTTTTATTAAATGTTTTCTTTTGATTTTTCTTGTAGAATTAGCCCATTTAGGTACGGTGTTGCATGAAAATCCTCTTTGAGGGGGAAGTTGCAAGGAAATCATCAGGTGACTCTACCATTGATGATAACTTGGCTCATGTAAACCAAGGAAGTTAGGAATATGTGACAGACTGGTGACAGGGACATGTCAGGTAGAGATATGAGAGATGTGATGGAGGATGCCGTGAAGACCTTGACTCATTAGGAAAAGAATGGTGGGGTAACTAAGTAGTTGATGAGTCAGAGTGCTCCAGTCAAGTCAGGCATACCTGAAAGATCCAGTGTTAGATCTAAGTCAGAACACATTCTGAGGTGCTTGCCAGAGCTGGACACCGTGATTCGATGTTGGAAGTTGTTTGTAGTTGACGGTATGCCGCAAGATGTTTTGAAATATACTAACCATGAAACATGAAAAGCATTTTGTATATATCAGCAATAAAGATATTTATCATGACACCTCACTATCTGAATAAAAAGCCTTCATAGCAGGTCTTTGTCATCCTAATCATTGGAATATAAAGAATTTATGGAAAAGTCAACTGTGTTGAGATCTGTAGAACAGCAGTGACACTCAGGAGCTGTGGTTTCCTTGAAAATTGCCTGTGCTTGGATGACAAAAAGACCTCCTAAGAAAGAAAAAATTGGCCAGTTTGGCTGCTTGTTCACCCACTGGAAAACTTTGTTCCAAGCAGTCAGGCAGTTTACACCCCTGTGAATACACGACACACAATGAACAACTTATGTTATTGCATGGTTATTGAAGCTTTTGGTAATACGTACCAAGCAAACCTGCCAGTTATGGTATAAAAACGTATGCTCTGGTACAAGTGAAGACATTTTACATATCAAATTCAGAAATTTATCCTGGACCTCAGCCCTCAGTCTTTCTTGGCTTAGCAACAGACTGCATAACTCTGAACAGACTGGCTGCTCCTGTTTTAAAAAGTTACCCACATGTCACATTTGACAGTCGGTTTACTATTTACCCATTGATGTTACATTTGCTAAAAGAACATCAGTTCACCGGTACCTGAACTCTTAGCAAGAACAAAGCCGAGATTCCTGAAAAAAATATTGCAGTTTCACAGTAGAGAAATATGTATTGCAATCCCTGAATTTCACAGATCTATAACATTTGTCTTCTGTATGGTGAAGGAAAACACGGTGGTGTATTGATGCTGTCAACATTACACCACAATGTTAAGATTAACAATGAAAGCGGTAGCACATGCCTATAATCCCAGCAGTGGGGAGGGAGGCTGAGACAGGAGGATCCTGTGAGATCAAGGTCAGTCTGGACTACATAAGGGGACCTTGTATTCAAACAAACGAACATAATTGATAGTGGATTCTTCACACAAAGTAAGCCAGAATTGGTCACATTTTACATCAAAACAGAAAGTGGAGTAGATGTTGTTGAGGCAGTTACGCAGCAACTATGGTGTTACACAAAACACCGAGTGTTGGCTAATGGTTGGTTGTGTTTCACTTGATCTTAAAGTTATGAGATATAAATAGTTTAATGGTTTATAAAGAAAATAACAAGCACAGAATACCACAAGGAGATTTTCTTGGAGGATTGGAACTGGAATTGATAACTGACCTATTACAACAAGGGAAGAAGGGTGTGAATCTGTCCAAAGTCCTCAAAAGACTTCTGGAGCCAACTAGTGAGCAGACAGGTGAAACTTCACAGGAACCTACTAAGAAAGCAGGAAGACCAGCAAGGTGTCAAGGGTGTCCTACCCGAGAAGGCAGGAAGACAGAACACATGCGCTATCACTGTAAGCCACACTTTTACACAGAGCAGGCTGTTCTCTTGTGAAGACTTGTCTTAGGTGTGACAGCTGAAGTAAAGATTCCTTCTCTGGTAATTTGCATTGTAGCTCACAATGTCTTCCTGTGAAGGAGATATGCTAAAATATAAGAGGAACTTCCTGACAAAAGAGGAAGGTGAAGTTGACAAGGGTGGCCGTGCAAACAGGACAGGAGAGCTAAGCACACGTGCTGCGATGTCAGGGAGAGGTGTGGGGAACGTGCTGGGGTCCTGTGTGGAGATGGCCTTCCCTGGGATGACTGAAGTGAAGACTGATGCTGTGGTAGAATTCTGTCTGTAGTTCCATTGTAGTTCATCTAGGACTTTATGTCTGCTGTTGTTTTCTGGATCCTGCAAGCAGGTAAACAGTTAATGTTGAAGATGTCAATGTTTATCTTACTTATTACACACTCAAAATTTAACATTTTACGGAATTTTATTTGGCCGCTAAGTACACATTGTTCCATATAATAAAACCTATAAAATTAAAATTAATAATTAGTCAATAGAAATACTCCTACAGAAGGCACACATGGGCATCGAACTCCCCCATAGTGTACCTTTTCTAATAATGTGCTGATGCTCTGGGCCCTGAGGTGGCTGTTGATCCTTCAGCCCGTGTGTCTGGCCCCTCCCTTCAGATTCAGGTGGCAATGGGTGCCACGGTTGTTTCTTCTTCCTCTGTTCTCTTCCAGTGTTGCCTGTTCCTGTCAGTTTTATGCTGTCAGTATGGGATATAACTGCAAGTCAGGGACTGAGGTGTGCATTGCTTTGCTTTTGTTGCTTGGGGCTGCTTTTGTTATTCTGAGTCGGTTCTGATTCCATATGAATTTTATAATTGTTCTAGTTCTCTGAGGAATGCTATTTTTATTGGGACTGCGTTAAATCTCTATAACAGTTTTAGAAATAGGGCCATTTTGACAATATTCATCGTACTTATCCAGGAATTTTATGTAATCTTTAAATTTTATTTTTTTAGGGGAAGTACCAGTGATCGAACTCAAACCTTGCACGCACCAGGCAGGCACTGATGCCGCTGAGCTCTGTCTCCAGGCCTTCTTTAACTTTTTGAATGTCTTTTTTTAATGTACCTTTTTAAGAGTATTATAATTGTCCTTATAGAAATCTTTTACCTTTTGTTAGGTTAAACCATAAGTATTGAATGTTTTTTCGATGCTATTATAACTTTTTTTCTAATTTCATTTTTGGTTTGTTTACTAATATAGTACAAAAATGCTGTTCGTGTGCTTGTTCATTTTTGTCCTGCCACATTGCTTAACTTGTTAATTCTAGGAATCTTTTGGTGGAATTTTTGGGGCCTTTTATGCACAGGATTATGTCATCTGCACATCATTTGAAGTTTTCCTTTCTTGTACATTTTCCTATCTCTTTCTCTTACCTAATTTCTCTGGATAAGGTTTTGAGCACCCTGTTGAATAGGAATGGTAATAGTGTCTATCCTTGTCTTGTTTTGGATTAGAAAACAGAAGCTTTCAATTTTCCAAATCATTTTTTTTTCTTCTGTGTCTAGGACTAGAGTCTACAGGGTCTCACTATATTAATGGGACTTGTCCTGTTTTCAGCCTCCCAGTGCTGGCATTGCAGGCGTACACCACCATGCCCAATCTCAATTGCTGTCTCAGTGCACCCTTCAGGTGAAGCTGGCACAGGACAAGAGGGATTGAATACTGGTCTCTGCACTCTGCCTAAGCAGGTGCTTTAGTTTGCCAAGCTATCAGGCCAGCCCTCCAAATCATTCAATAGGATGTTGTTAGTAGGCTTGCCTGAAATTGCTTGTATTACATTATGAGAAGGTCCTTCTCATTGCCTTGAGTTTTTTGTTTTAAATCAGTGGTTGTTGAATTTTTCTTTTTGGCTTTTTTTTTTTTTTTTTTTGCATGTACTTAAATGGTCACATGATTTTTGTCCTTGTTTTATGTGTCGTGTTACATTTATTCCTATGCACATATTGAACCATCCTTGCATCTTGGGGATGAAGTTCACTTGATGATGATGTAGGGTCTTTTCAATGTTTTCTGCCTTCCACTTGCCAGTATCAAATCAAATGCTGGCATCCAGTGAGTGTCTACTAACTGCAACAGCTACACCTCCAGTATCAACAGAAGGTAACAGTAATAGTGTAGGGTGAAGTGGGTTTCTGAAGATTGGTAAAGTTTAACACTAATAAAGATAGATGGGGTGGGGAAGGGGAACAAAGAAGTAAAATTTGGAAAATAAAGATAAAAAAGTGAAATCAAGGATCTTATGAAGTAGGACTAGAGAAATGGCTCAGCGCCTCTAAAGTGCCTGCTTAGGCAAGCTTAGGCAACCGCAGGGACCATGGTTCGATCCCTGGTACCACATGCTGCACCAGCCCCACCCCCAGGGTAGGATGAGCTGACCATAATATTAAAAAACGGGATCTTACTACACAGTAAGTTAATATACTTCGAAAAGTAACATAGAAAGCAAATAAGAGAAATATAAAAAGACAGAGCAAAATAAAAAAAGACAAAAATCACAACTTCAAAAATCAGTGAAGAAAAAAAAAAAGTCAAAAAATAGTCATCTAAGGATTTGAATGAATCAAAAAAAAAAAAATACTTAATAGAATAAAATATTTGAATGAGTCGTTCCTTTCCAGAGTCTGCAGTACTGGAATCCACCAGACGCGGGACAGCCACAGATCAGCACTAAGAGCTCCTGTGTGGCCGCGCTTACTTAGTATATGTGAATGCCGACTCCCGCCACCTCTCGTGCCGGGGCAGCTGCTCAGGGGACTCTTCCCTGTGGCAGTCTTCACCCCAGCTGCTGCAGGTTCTGTGACCTCTGTGCTCCAGCTGTCAGCTTTTCTCTGGCTCTGTGGTCTGTGGAGATCTGAGGTGTTCCCACCTCCAGAGACTCAAACTACAACCTAGATCCCACTTGTTCCACATTGCCAACATTGTGATTAAACCCAAATACTGAGGTTTTAGTTTAAAAAAAAAAAAAAACAACTCATACATGAATGTTTTGTGTTTTCTAACAAGTGTGTCCCAAACACGATTCCCCCTCACAGCAGCTGTTCACAGTGAGGCTAAGCCCAGTTGCATTGGCAGATGCAAGGTAGCGCTGAACTTCTGAGACTGATACACAGCTGGCCATATGTCTTAGCATGGAGAGCCGGGGCCTCTGAGTCTTTCTTCGCCTGAGCCTAAACTTCTGAAGGAGTCTGTGTCTAGCCCACCGATTGTCCACAGTTCTCTCTTGAGGCTCTCTCCCACTCTGTCCATGTGGTGGGGTAACCCCAGAAACCCTGAAGCGTAGTTGTTCTGGAGTTCAGTCTCAGTGAAGACTTTCCAGAATAGCTCTGAAGAAGGCATTCTGGGATGTGTTGGGTGCTGCCCTGGACTTTCTGTGGAGCTCGCTCTCACCGGCTGTGTGGAATGCATTGCTTTCAGAGTAAAGCCCCATGCTGCCTTTGCAGTTTACAGTAACCACGAGCTCTTCTTGGGGTCAGCTCTTCTGGGGTTGGGGAGGACTGTTGTTTCCCCATGGGGCTGCTGCACCTCACTGTGCCTACCTCCCTGTAGAGACGGGTGTCTCCCTCTGAGGGAGCTGGGCCCACCTCTGCGGATTGCTTCTTGTCGTCTGTGTAGCGCTCAGGGTTTCTAGCTTTGTGTAATTTCCAATTGTGTCAGTTACTTTTCTCTCATTGCCAGGGCAAAGAATCTAACACCCAGAATTAAGGGAAGGAAACAGTTCGCTCACAGTTTGTGGAAGCTTCAGTCCGTTGTCAGCTGATACCAAGGCAGAGGGGCACATGGCAGAGAGCTGCAGTTGGTGTTGGCGGGAAAACAGCAAAACAGCAAGAGCAAATGTGGGGGCAGTGGCAGAGAACAAGCCTCTCTCCTTCCCGTATGCTGCCCTCAGGTTGTCCCCTCTTGTTCCCCCTTTCCTCCTGGGCGAGTGTAGCACTCATGCCCATAATCCTAGCACTGGATCATAAATTCATCACCAACTCTAGAAGTCCACCTCATGACTGCATGAGGCCCTGAGGGGACATCTAGACACCAACCATGGCACTAATTTTCCTGTTGACTCCTTCCTCATGTATTCTCTGGCATAGCTGCATGGCTTCTTCACCAGTTGGTTTTCCAGATGTCTTGCTTCTAGGTCTAGGTGAGGCTAGAGCTCACTGCTGGTCTTTGCTCTGCCACTTGAAATTTCTCAGCTAGGTAATATGAAGCATGCTTTTCAAGTGAAGTCTGTGCCTCGTGTCTGCATGGAGGATACAGATGCCAATCTAAGCAGACTGGTCTATAGTGAAGGTTTGCACAGTGAGAAGATTGGACCTTAGTGACAGTTGCTACTGGAAGAAGGGACAATGGCCTTTAAGGTGTGGCTTTTCCAATGTCTTTCCTTCGGTACTGATGGCATGCCATCATGAATACCTATCATTAAATAATTCTGAGGGAATCATAATAAAGAAAAAAGTCTAGTAAGTTTGTGATAGAAACATCAACAGTGACATTGTAATGTGGTTGTTGGTCCCCAACAGGTAAAAGCTGGGTTCCCCCCCCCTGCAGCCCACCCTTCCGAGGCTGCCTGTCAACCCCCCTCCTTGCTGGCTCACTGCCCGGCTTCCACTGCTCTGGTTATACCAGCGCTGTCTGTGAGTTTGCACGTAGAAGTCTGTGTTTCAAGTAGTCGTGTGAGACAGGAGTGTGGCAGGGAAGTCGGTAGCATTGGCCTGCCAGCAGTCGGTGTTGCTCTTTGGCATTTTCCTGTATTTTCATCACCTGGGCCACTCCTTCAAAGTTATACCTGGCTCTAGAAAGTTTGACATTGAAAAAGTTGTTACACCTACCTTGTTGGTAGGCTTTTAATGACTTCGGACTTCTCCGATATTTTTACTGACAGAATTTAATGCCTTTATTGACCATATTTTACATATTTAAGTGTTGAACATATTTTTAAAAAAGAATGATGATGAAAACAAGTTTTTCTGTTGCTCATCTGCACATCTCAGTATAGGAAATGCATAGTGCTTTTATGCCTGTAAAAAATTTTGTATTTTATCATCCAATAGCTTTACACTGTTAATTGATTTTGAAAAATAACTATTGTGTGTCTTCATTTTTTTCTTTTAATCTGGCCCCTTAACCCTCAGCAGCTTTACAGTGAAGTGCACCTGGGCTGGCCTCTCTCCACCTGGATAACGGTCCTATACGCCTAAAATCAGGGCCTGAATATTCCTCCATATCTACATTGAGTCAATGTGCATGCTAACATTGAAAGAGAAGCACTCCAAAAATAATTTTTAGGGCAATAGGTGATATAAATATGCCATAAGGTGGTAGAAACACACTGTTAAAAGTAATAACATGAAAAATTAAAAAAAAAGTCCTATGCTTAATCATTTCCTCTAAGCACATCTATGAGCTCTTTGACTCTAAGACACACAAGCATGTGAGAAAGGATTACCGAGAAAAGATTGACCTTTGGAGAATTGTTGACTGTGGGTTAAACTTTTACTTGTGAATTACTTACTGGTCTAAGGCAGGGAGTCTTGCAGACCATCGCTGGTGATCAGTGGCAGCAGAACTGGCTGGCATGAGGGGGGCTCTGCGTTCACTTGTCGCACCTACACAGGGACACAAAACAAAACAGCAAAAAGAACCTTCAGTGAGGTTAAGGTTAAGCAAAATTTTCCTTTCTTTTCATATCCCATCTTTACAATTGCTCCACCCTTGTGCCACTGCTAATCTTGTCTCTCCATCCATGAAGGGGGAAGTCTTTCTATGTGTTGCTCATTTCAGATTGAACTTAACGTCTTCTGAGCTGCCTGCCTGTGTTTGAATAAGTCAGAGATGATCAAAGCCGGTATAGTGCCTTAAAGGAAAGAAAACCATTCTGAACCTTCCTGGAAGATGAGCTGGTTCTGTTTTGTGAGCCTTTGTCATCATTACTGTCTTCATATAGGGTACTTTAACTTCATTCCTTGTTGGTTGATGAAGGTTTTGCCTAACATGATGTATTAGCCCCTTTTTTTTGGTTGATGGGACAAAAATACCCTGACACCCAAAGTGAGAGATGAAAGTTTATTGCAGCTTGTAGCTGGTAGTGCTCTATAGTCAGTGGGCTCCCAGGCAGGGTGGTGTGACAGAGGGGCACTGGAGAAGAGAAACAGTTCATGGTGCAGCAGGCAGAAGGCAGTGAGCAGCAGGCAGCAGAGAGAAAGCCTCCTCTTCCTTTTTTATTCTGTGTAGGTTACAGATTTTGGGGTGGTGCCACCCACATGGGGCTGGGGCTTCCCATTATCCGCCCGCTGAACTGTGCTAAGTCCAATCAGTGAACTAATTTAGTACCACACAGTATACCCTTCTTCCCAGTGGACACCCTGGGTCCAGCAGACTCTGAAAAGCCCGACCTGGGAGCCCATGAGACTTCAGTTGAGGGTCTGGATGGAAAATGTAACAATTCAGTGCAACGGGTTTCTCTCATTGTATGACTTCATTGAAGGAGAGAAATAGATGCGCACAGGCACTCAAAGCAAAGGAGCATATAATGTAGCTCTTTATCAGCGTGCCGGGTGCAAGCAGAACAGCACGTCTTACATATCCATGACTGATACTTGTCCTTGCCACCCTTCCCAAGCTCATATTTCAGCTTGGGTCACATTGTGGGGTCCAACCACACAGAAGCTAACTCTGTTCCTGTATTTGTTTTTCATTGAGTTTCAGAGGACACAGGCTTTTTCAGAGGGACAACTTCAGGGAAATAAGAAATATAGCCTTTGATTTCACTGTCCCCTGCCGCTCCTGGTGGTCTGTCTGTCTTTCCCTGGCAAGGATTTGAAATCTTCCTTGGAACTGAACATTTTTTTCTTTGACTCTGTTTCCTTCCAGAAGAGCTAAATGTTAGAGATGGAGCCCGCATCTATTGCCTGGCAGAAGTCTGTGAAATGTCTGCTCTAATTAACAGTTTCATTCTTTTAATTGGTGACAATATTTATGTTACCTAAGTTTTAAAGTCGAACCTCCCGTAAAGCAAGCTAGCTTTAGTTGTACTTTAGGATCAAAATGGAAAGTTTGGGTGTTATCCATAATTCCATGCCCAGAAATTGAAATCTTTTTTTGAGATCATGTACTAAAGTTTCACTACAACCGTCTAAAATTGGTGTGTTTAGATAAAAATGTTCCAGGACCAGGCTTTAAACATTTGCATGTCTTTTTTTTTTTTTTTTTCTTTTACACTTTGAATATTTTCTGGAAGTTCGTGAATGGTCTAGATCACAGTTATCAGCCCTAGGCCCTGTTTGTTCTGTGGGCTGGAGGACTCTGTGTGCTGTGGGGTTACAGTGTGCATGGAAGGCCACTAGGGAACATCCCCAGCCTCTGCACGTCAGGTGCCATGGGCGCCCCTCAGCCACTGTGCTGCAGTGGAAAAAGGAGAAAGCAGAAGCTCCACCCCCAGATGTCTGCGGAAGGGACATCGCTCTTGGCTGAAAACCACAGGCCCAGGAGTTGATGGCTCCTGGGTTTCCTACCCCTGCATTTGTTACCCATGGATAGGTGCTTTGTTTTCTTAGTGTATTTAGTACAGGGTCCACAGGGTCTACAGGGTCTTACTACATCTTACTACATAGATCGGACCCGTAGTGAACCTCCTGTTTTCAGCAGCCCAAGTGCTGGGATTACAGGTGTAAATCTGTAATCACCACGCGCAATCTTGGTCTCCTGCTCAGTAAGCCCAGGGGTGAGGTTGGAACAGCACATTGGGGACCGAACCTGTGCCTGGGTAAGGCACATTGGTCCCTGTGCCTGGGTAAGCACGTGTTTTAGTCTGCTGAGCTATCTGGCGAGGCAGTAGGTGCATTTAAAACAGAACAAAACAAAACAAAACTCTGATAATGAAGTGTTTTAGAATGATTACAAGATAATTGTATTTTGTTCTTAAAATAATATTAAAGAAAAAGTAACCAATACTGGATTACTCCCTTTCATAAATGCTCCACAAAGTGAATTTTAAAAATTGTTTTTATAGTAAAGAAGTTAAATAAAATATGTATTGACAGACTGTATTTCTACTATGTGTCAGTGAGGATTCAAACAAATTGCTCATAATATATTTTCAAAGATGACTGTATTTTAAACATAATTATTTTTGCATGCATTAAAATAAAACCCCTTTTGATTTTTTTAAGATAATAATTAAGTCATAATGACTTAGAAGTGCTAGTTTAAAATCACTGTGACATGCCTACTGATTAAAATAATTCAACCTGTGCTGTCATTTTTTGGGTGGAAAGTCAATGAATTGCACATCTGCCTATATTCGGTGAGAAAGGTCTGTTTCTCCCTGTGCAGTGTGTTTCACAAATAATAGACTCCCCACAGCAGATTGAGGAGACATAGATTCTACATTCTTGGTTCCACTTGTGTTGCTTAAAACTGGGTAGAAATTAGGACATACAGTGGTGACTGTCTTGCTTACAGTTTTTGCTTTTTTCATTAAGACAAAATACCTAATGCTCAATTGAGGAAGGAAAGATTTATTAAGCTTGGTTTGTGAAGGTTTCATTTGGTGATCCACTGACTCCAAGGCAGGGTGGCACATGGCAGAGGGCAACAGTTTAAGGTGATGGAACACAACAAAAACGAGAGCTGGGGGTGGGGGGCTCTTTTCCACCCTTATACTGTGTACAGGCCAGGGTGGGGGTAGCACCCACAGGGTCTCCATGCCCTCTTGTACAGGCTCAGGATGAATGCAGAGTAAGGCTCTTGAGCCCCTGCTGTAGCCAGTCTTACACGTGGGGACCTCAGCCCCCTGCTGAGTGGCTCAGTTGACCTTCTAAACCTTTGAAGTTAACAGGGAAATCCTCATCTTGGGGAGCAGCAAGAGCATGCCCTTTTCACCCCACAGTGTAATACCGTTGACTGACTTAGTTAAGATTTTAGACTCAATTGACACTGTGTAATAACCGCAACAGTCACTTAAGGAAACGCCATGCCAGCCAGTTGTGGCGGCCGACGCTTTAATCCCAGGACCCTGCAGGCTGAGGCAGGAAGATCTCAAGTTGAAGCTCAGCTTGAGCTCCTTGGTGACTT
Source organism: Capromys pilorides (assembly GCA_004027915.1). Taxonomy (NCBI): domain Eukaryota; kingdom Metazoa; phylum Chordata; class Mammalia; order Rodentia; family Capromyidae; genus Capromys; species Capromys pilorides. Next base: position 19,238 of record PVKN010001149.1, on the reverse strand, counting down.
AGCAAACCCCTGCCCCAAAACTGAAATGAGTAACATGTGCTGGAGCTGGTGATGGGCCCCGTAAGAAGATTCTCGAGTTTGGCCCCCAGTAAAACTTCCTCTGTCCCATGCACATAGCAGATTCTTGCCCTAACGCTGTATTCCACTGTAAGTTTTAGGAGGAAAGTGGCAGACAGTGAAGCTCTTTCCCTCTTTTCTTTGCCTGTTCATGCCTCATTTTTCCTTCCCAAAGGAGACAGAAATCATCAAAGTCAGTAGCTTCGCTTCCGAAAATAGCTAATATTTATGTGTGAGCCAATGTTCAAAGTTCTAGTACTATATAAAGCTCAAGCTAATAGTTATTGGCTTTTCTCTCTATGAATTAGATTTAAAGATATAAGAATCATTTAAGTGTCTGTACTGTTCTTCAGTAGGCTTATAATTGAATTCCTCCAGAGAATCACCATGTGCTTGCCGCCACCTGATAGCATCACGTGATGGCATACCCTAAGCCAAAATGAGATGAGTGAATTAGTACTTCAAATTCATATTTGAGAGCTCATAAAGATCCTACTTGCTTATTTCTAATTGTCATAAAAATGTATTTAGGGCAACACAGCCAAAAAATCAGTTTTTATTTGATAGGCTTTTTTATGAAGTAACACAATTTCATCTCATTTAAAGAAACACTTTTCCCATGCAATAGTTACTTATAGTCTTTAGATTTGGATATTTTATTCAGAGATGTATATAGTGTACAATTTTCTTTTTTATTTAATAACCTTCTATTACTCTTTTTCAGCAATGTTTTTCACAATTAACAGGATTTTGGCTCTGTATAATAAAGAGTGCTTTTTTAAAAAATGTATTTGTTAAGAGGTTCTCACTATGCAAGTTGGGCTTGTTGTGATCCTCCTGTTTTCAGTCTCCCTGGTCCTGGAATTACAGTCCTTCGTCATCACGTCTGGTCTTAATGGCCAGTGCAGCGCATCCAGGGATGAGGCTGGTGCAGCCTCTGGTGCCAGGGATAGAACTCATGTCCCTGTGCTTGCCTCAGCAGGCACTTAGTCCTCTGAGCTATCTCCATGGCCCCCCAATTGACATTTTTACACTCTCATTGACAGAGGAGTGCTGGGCCCTTTTTCCTGTGTCCCTGCAACTCTTGTTAATTTTTACTTTTCGGCTATGTTATCGTACATGGTATTCCATTTTGGTTTTGGATTGTTGTCTTAGTTATTTTTCTCTCGTTGTTGGGAAAAATACCCAATACTCAAAATGAGGGAAGGAAAGGTTTACTTAGCTCACAGTTACTGGAGGTTTCAGTCTATATTCAGCTGGTTCCAAGGCAGAGTGGCACATGGCAGAGGACAACCTTTCATGGTGGCAGCTAAGAGCAAGAGCGCAGGGAGAGCTAGCAGCAGCTCAAGCAGCTAATTTTTCTTCCTCCCTTACACTGAAAGCCAAATCACCTGCCCCAGGGGAGGTGCAGCACCCACACCCACAAGAATCAATTACAAATTCCAGAAGCCACCCCACGACTGCATGAGGCTTTGGGGGGACACCTATACACAAACCATAACAATTATATTTTCTGGTTTTGTGGATTAGTGGTGCTTAACATTTTTTATAGCCTTACTAGCCATTTGAATATTTTCTTTTGGGAAATGTCTGTCTAGATAATTGGCCCACTTTTAATGGACTTATTTGCTTTCATACTTTTGAAGTATTGGAGTTTTGTGTGTTCTGGATATTAATCCCTTGTTGGATGAATAGTCTGCAAATATCTTTTTCCATTATCTGGTTTGTCTCTTTACCCTGTTGTTTACTTTGCTGTTTGGCTTGATATAATTCCATCGGTTTGTCTTCGTGCTTTAGTGCCTTATCTACAAACATCTTTGTTGGTACCAGGGCCCTGAAATGTTTCTTTTATTTTCTTTAGGTAATTTTAAAGCTTTGAGGCCTTAGCATTTTTTTTTTTTTTTTTTAATAGAGCTTGAGGCTGAACTCAGGGCCTTGCGCATGCTAAGCAAACTTTCTGCTGCTGAGCCGCGGCTCATGCCCTGTATCTCCCAGTTATGTCTTTCTGTTTGATTTCTGTATATGTTGAGAGAAAATTGCTTCTTTCTTTTGCATGTTGAAACACCATCTTTAGCACAGTTTCGGAAAAATTTCAGTTACATTCATGAACACTTAGTGATCCTCCTTTTACATCCTCTGAAGCAATTTTTTTTTTTGACCAAAGAAAGTGACATGGCTGTTGAGATTATAGGGAATTACTGGGGCTTTATTAGTGGGAATAATGATTTTATTAAAGGAATTTCAGGGAATTGGCACCCCTCAAAGCCTCATCCAAGCTCGCTGTGGGCCTCGGGTTCCCCTTGGCCGTCTGCTGTCAGCCCAAGCAGCCCTGTGTGACTCCTTCACAAATCAGAGCTTGCTGGTAGTGGATCTTTGGGATCTTTGGTATAAATGACTCCTTCTCCTACATAATCGGAAATCAGTTCTAAAGGACTTTTGGGGACCTTTTTTGAGTGGTGGATGAGAAGAGTCCCAGCAAATGGGGACAGAATGGCCTCTCTCTACTGTCCTGCAGCATAGTAGGTCACCATGGGAGATGGGCACAGGTTCAGTGGCATTAAGATGGGACTTCGTTTAGGTGTCCAGGCTTAAGGGGATGAGTTTGTTATAAGACAAAAAAAAAAAAAAAAAAAAAAAAAAAGGGTGTTTTTAGAGACAGGATCTTGTTGTGCAGTTTACATGGGGCTTGAACTCACTGTGTACCCCCGCCAGCCTAGCCTCAAACTTGTGACAGTCCTCCTCCCTCAGCCTCCAGGGTGCTGTGATGATAGGTGTGTTCCGTCCCTCCTGGTAAGAAACAAAGTTGAGAGGTAAACAGCGATAGCTACTTTCCTTGAAAGAGTACCGATACCTTTTAAAAATGTTCTTACAAGGCTGGGCGTGGGGGCCCACAACTGTGGTCCTGGCACCCTGGTTCACTGTGAGTTCAAGACTGGCCTGGCCTACAAAGTGAATTCAAGGCTAGCCTTAGCTGCATAGTGAAGCCAAAAGTTTCAAAAGCAACAAAAACAAAAGCAAAAAAAGGAAATGTTCTCACAAATAATTTTCCATTTTAATGCTCACTTCTTACCCTTTCTCCCTTTCCTGCCTTGCTTGGCGAGTAACACCTTAGTCCTTGTGTCACAGTAGCTAAGAGCGGGTGGCTTTAGAAACGTAAAGGTTTCCGCTTACGGCCTTGAAAAGTCCAGGTTGTGGCCGCTGTGCCCTCTTTCTCTGGGCTCATTCTGGTGTACCGGTGGCAGAGGTGCCCTGCTGACCTAATAAGTGAGACATCAAAGACAGGCGGGGTTGGGGGGGATGGCCCCAGGTCCCTTCTGCTTCCAGTCGCTGGGAGCAGGGTCCTCCCAGGAGACCTCGTGGCCTCCCAGGACAACAGCAATCTGGAGACCAAGCTGTGAACAGATGGCATGGGCTGAGGTGGGGGTTTCATCCCAGCTATAGCGTTTCTCCAGCTTCTTTCTAGAGTGGCTAATGTAATCCGGGGAAAAAAAAAATAACAAAGTTATGAACTTCTAGATCTTAAATGATGTGTCTCAGTTTATCCCAAATATTAGGCCTTTTGCCCATCAGGCTTTCAGACATTTAGCAACTAGTGGACCCTTCACCAGGCTGGGTTCTCTTTTCGGAAATAGCACAGTGGCTTTGAGAACTTTCTTGCTTCCTGCTTGGACAAGATGTCCAGGCTTCTCTTCTGCTTTTCCTACACAAAACCTAAAATCAGCCATTTCTTTTTCTTTTCTTTTATTTATACTTTATTTGCTTATTTATTTATTTTTATGTAATAGCCGGCTCAGCCTGCCCTGGGGGTAGGGCGGGCGCAGCATGTGGTGCCGGGGGTTGAACCGTGGTCCCTGCGGTTGCCTAAGCTTTCCTAACCAGGCGCTTTAGACCGCCGAGCCTTCGCACCAGCCACAAATTAGCCATTTCTTTAAGGACTATGGATGTTGCTAAAATCAGAAAAGCTCCATTTTTCCCTTTGTTCCTATGTTAACACAATCCATAGAAATACACGTCAGGAGTACAGAAAGCTGAAGAGAAAGAAGGGAGCATCCGTGATTCTTGGGGTCTGGATAGCACCGAAAAGTGCTGTGTGTTCACAGCTGGATAGGCGCCAGCTTATGAAGTCTCCTGGAACTGTGATTTACTGAGACTTTTGGGTCCATGTCCTATTTGTTCTTCTGCTTCAAATGAGAGTGCATGCATCATGCGGCGAGGTATGTAAATACAGAAATGAATATTCAGGTGCTCTGAAGTAAAAGTCTTCCTATAGGCTTTTTGTGGTGTGAAAAACAGTCAACTGGGCAGCTTTAGATTTGAAACCCCGATGTTTAGCTTCGTTCCTATGTCCCCATCCTTGAGGGATAGAAAGGAAGGCACCCGGAATTCAGAGCTAGCCTCTGCTAACTGTTCACGGCAAAGGCGGAGCTGCTCAGGGCGCAGGGGCGCCTGGCGCTGCGGGCCTCTCCAGCCGGGTCCTGCTCTTTTCCTCGTAGCGCACTTTAGCGGCCTGCACGTTGGCCAGTGGGCACGTTTCTGCCAGCCACCGTCACATTTTCCGAGGGTGTCAGTGCATGTTCAGAGTGCATCTGTATTTCTTATGCATCCCTTTGCTCTTCCCTCCCTCTCTCCCTCCTTCCCTCCCTCCCTCCCTCCCTCCCTCTTTCCCTTCCTACCCTCTCTCTCCCTTCCTCCCTCCCTCCTTCCTCCCTGCTCCCTCCTCCATCTATTTCTTGCCTCCCTCATCCCATTCCTTTTCAGTGCATGTGTGCAGCACCTCATATATCCTTGTTTTTGTTTAAACATGTTCTTAAAAGTTTCCTTTCCCATTTTTGATGCAAAATACACAATCATCCGTACTGACATGCAGCTAGCTAGCAGTTTTCTTTTGGGACTGTTTATGTGACGAACAAGCCTGGGAGTGGAGTGAATATCTAGCGTAGGCCTTGTCTTCATGTCTCTGCCCACTCTGCCGTGTCTTGGCCAAGGGCAGAGTCTGTTTCCTGCATAAATACATATGTTCGTCGCCACGCTTACTCCTAGAGTGTTAGATCCCGGTGCCATTCCAACTCCAGAGGTAACATTTAGTTTATTGGATGAATTGGACCTTGTACCCTTTGAGTAGGAGGAAGAGACTGTGGACCCTCTTCTAAGTCAACCACCCCTAGGGCCCATCTCTGCCGTTGCAGGCAATCCTTCTGTAGCCCTTGGCTCTGATGGGCTCGTGCAAACTCAGATTGAGTCCGTCGGGACTGATGTCTCCTGGACTGTGCTCTCACGTGAAGTGCTTGAGTGAAGCGGGACACAGGGAAGGGGGGGATGGACGAGAGAGGTGGCTGAGCTCCTTTGCAGTGTTCCTACCAAACTTTGAGATTTTCAGCATTTGACAGCTATGGGCTGCTTGGTGGTGGATTCCTTCAGGAGACTGATGACAATAGATGTTTGGGAGCAGCAGGCGAGCTTGTGGTGTTAAGAAGTTGTGTTTCGGTCTACAGCCTACTTCATGACACCCACAAATCTGTTAAAAAGGAAGGAAAAGTCTGTCTGCTGGAGGTATAATTGGACTGATCACCCTCTTTCCTGTTTCGCCTTAGCATTCCTGCATTCGAACCACTCTTTCATAATAATGAAGAAAAGATAATATTCTTTTCACAAAATAGTTCGCAAGTTCAAATTCTATGTCAGAAGAGTCACGCTGTAGTATCTGCATTGTAATTCTTTTTAAAGTGCAAATCATTTTAGGGGATTAGGTTATTGTTGGGTATCTATTATTTCTTATTAGGAATTTTGTATGTATCTTGAGAATTTTAGTATATAAACATGAATGGTATGTGGTTTCACTGTACTAGCAAATTCCAATAGTGCTTGAGTTGTTCTCACAGTGACTAAAGAGGAACTAGTGTGTGATGTAGCTTCTCTTTCTTTTATTGTGCGCCTACTGTGTGTAAGAGGGTGTGCTAAGCTTGGGTTTCTGGGAGAACAGTTACCACCTGAAGAGTAGTGCTTGCTAGTATTTTGTGGAGCCAGTCATGATTGCTTTTGTTTTCCTCTCCTTCCTGGCCCCCTGGCCCTCTAACCTCTAGGATTCCTCTTCTTCTGGGACTCTTGCTGTGGCTTAACATTATTCTCTAAATTGTCCCTTGTTTACCTGTCAGTTAATCTTCCCAGATTCCAGTTCCACATTCTCTCTTGGCCCCACAGCATCAAATAGCTTTTTCTGATCTACAGAATAATGACTGTCGGACTTCGATAGATTGACATCCAAGGCTCTGACCTATTTTTAAGCTTGAACAGGTTTCTTTTGCCTCATTCTCTGTTGTCCTAGTAGATGCTTTAGTCTAACTCATCAATTCTCCAAGTGTGGTCCCTGGGCCAACAGCATCGCATCACCCAGAAATGTGTTAATGAGATGCGCAGTCCTGGGCATACCATAGACCTACCGCATCACATATCTGGGGGAGGTATCCAGCTATCTACCTGAACGAGCTTTCCTCATTCTACGCATCATGAGGATGCTTGGGTTGGGAAGCGCTATTCCATGCGAACCCCTGCCACTTACCATTTTTATAATTCCTTCTTACTGTCCCACCTTTGTGTGGAAGTCAGGGAATGCCAGCTCTCCTCTTGTGACAATCCTTCTTTTACACTCTCTGGCCTGGCCTGAGACAGTGTTCCCATGCTGCCACTCCTGAACTCATCTTTCATTGCTTTATTTGGTTTTCTTTCCCAGCACTAATTGTTTCTTAACTCCTGCTCATCATGCGCTGTATCTCTCTGCTTTTCCTACCCACCTGGAAACTCAGAAAGGCTGGAACTGGAGCCAGCTTTGTGCTTCAAGACACCTGTGTCGAGTAGGGCTTCTGGTGGTCTTACACCGTAGCATTCTGGAAATCACTGTGGCTTATTGCTATGATGGAGAAATTGGAGAAAATGAAGCTCTCGCCCAGGAGGCAAATAGAAACCTTGTTAAATAGAAGAGGCTCCTGCTAACCATTGTTTTGACTTACTAAAGTCAAACTAGTGTTGAATATTGATGGGTGGTGAAGTTGATGGGTGGTGAAGACGGGAGCCAAATGTGCTGGCTGGTGTAAAAAATTCCAGTGTCTGCTGTTTAGATAGAGAAGGTGAATTAGCCCTGTCATTTCACCTGGCACCAAGAAAACAGCTCCCATTATCCTGTCGTTAATAGACTTTGATCCCACGTGGAGGAGCTTCTCTTCCATTCTTCTCTGTAGCTCCGGTGTGTTTTCTTCCTTCAATGCATTGCTGTAATATTTCATGTGAGCTGACAGTTCTCCTCAGACTGTGTTGCCCAAAATGAGGCACAACCAGAGAGACACATTCAAAATTGTGTTTTCTAGGATGGCCTGGAAATGGCTGTGCTAATGACCCTACATTGCACAGACCTTTCCTGATACCCGTGTGTGGCCGTTACAATGTTTACCAAGTTTACAAAGGATTGTGTCTCTTGGTGGTTGTGATGCAGTGTGTGTGTGTGTATGTGTCTGGGGGAAGTGCCGAATCTAAGCATCTTTGTGTTTTCTTCTCCCCCTTCTCTCTCTCTCCCCCTGCCCAGGCTCTGAAAGGGTTCCAGCTGAAATTTCAGACCGGAGAGACCTGCTGGGGCTTCGGAGGCAGTGAATGCCAGCTGCCGGCGCACGCTGCTGCCGAGCTGCAGGATGGTGCACGTAGCCAGGCCGCTGTTGCTGCTCCTCGCCTTCTTCCTCCGGGCCAATGCTGAGAGTAAGCCTTCCTCCTCCCCTCCTGCAGGGGCTGGGACCATAATGAGTGGTTCTGTGTGCAGTTGGCGTCATGCTCAGGGCTTCTGAATCTATGTCCTTTAGAAATACATCCTGAGACACTATGGGCTCCTCCTTGGCCTCCAGCCAGCCTTTGAAAGGGATTATTGATGTGACTTCCTTACCACTTGTCCCTCCCGTTTAATGCCCCTTTTCTTGGGCATCGAACTGCTCCTACTGTTTATTTTTATTTTTATTTTTATACCGCTCAGCAGGCTGGTGGCTAAGATGTTATGAGCCCAGTGGTCTAACTCAAGCTGAGGCTAGGTTGGTGGTGCCAGTAAGTGAGTGTCATCCCGACCTATTAGAAATTTCTTTAGTTGTGTGGATATTTCTAAGTTTAGAAAAATGCACAGTGTCACATTGAGTGCAATTAAACTTCCAAGCCCCTCATAGCTGTCACGGCAGCTGTTCTAATATACTGTTTCCGACAGCTGTCGTCGTCGAATACAATATTCAAACAAATCAAGCAGAACTGACAACTTGGTGGCTGGGTGGAGGGTCTGGAAAGGCCCAGAGAATTCTGTAGTGTAGACACCCGAGTTTGGGTGTCTGGACTCCTATTTTTTGAAACTGAGATGGAGGTGCATTGTCTTGCCAATTAATGAGAGTGTCATATCTCTTGTGCAGTTAGACAGCCATTAGGTCTACCTTTGTGTGTGTGTGTGTGTGTGTGTGTGTGTGTGTTTCTTTTCCTATCTGTGTGGTAATTTTGGGAAGAGGTAGTGCTGGAAAAGGGTGTGTTTCCAGGGCCTGTTCACTGATGCTGTGTCTGGGTCCTCAGCAGTGATTTAGTTCATATGTGCCTTGGCCATTCTCTTTGGGAGTCCCTTGGTACAATTAAAATGTCTAACATCTGCGGTCATTAACTTTTCCCTCTACTTACTATTCCAGGGAGGTTAAATGTGATTCATGTTAAGGATATTTTGAAGTCAAAGATCCTATATCATGCTTGCCTCATTTTATTAATTGCTCATTGACGTTGCATTAAACTAGGGGCTCTGTTTTCTAAAGAGATCTTTCAAGGAGTGGAAGAAATAACATTATTAATTAGATGCATATGGAACACGCATGTTTTTAAGACCAACATTCTGTGGTTAGTAATATATATGGTCTCCTAATTAGCACTTGCGAGTGTTGGCTTAAGGTGAAGCCAAGGAATTTCTAGTACAATGCCAGGAAATAATTAACTGGGAAAAGACCCAAATGTGAGATGCTATTGTTGTTTTAAAGCCATTTATGTCAAAACTTATTTCAAAGTTGAAATCTAAATTTAGTTTATTAGAGAGGAATTGGGTATGTGGGCTTATTTATTTATTACATTTTGGCTAAAGTACAAGAAGTAAGTTGTTTCACTATTGTTAAATTTTGGCAAAATGCTGTCGAGACCCTGGGCTCCCACTTTGAGAATGCAGCTGGAGATTTTCCTGAAGTTAGTAGACGTAATTATTCCATATCCGTGAAATTATTCTTCCATTAAGAAGGTCATTCCACTGTGCAGCTCAGCTTTTGGTTAAATCTCTGGTGGAAAGTAGCAGACAGATATCAAGAGATTAGGAACAAGTATCATTAAAGTTATTGTTAAAGAAAGCGGTCTGTGCTGCAGGTGACGATTGTCCCATCTCCCCGCTCCTTCCTTTGTTCTTTCTGTCCTCCACCGTGTGTCTTGAATGGAATTCCTACATAGCAAGGCATGATGACACTGGCTTAGCTGAGCTTTTTCCCATGCTGTACCTTTAGGCATTACCAGCTTTCAACCTCAAGATGTTCACTGTCTCACGAATCCACTTTTCTCCCCTCCTATTGCGGCTAAGCAGTGAGAAGAGGCATTTGCTCTCCCATATCAATTTTAATTAGTTTTGTTCCTCAGCCTTGGGGTGGTCCATCTTCTCTTGAACAGCTTCATTGACAACGGTGAATAGTGTGTGTATGGAGAGCGGTCCTGGGCGAGAGGAGATTCAGCCATCCTGTTAGGGACATATTAAAAGAGGAAGCCACATCTATTGGAAACAGCGTGGGGAATGTTTGTGGCACAAAAAACACAGGGTTAAAAATGATAACTTTAGTCTCTAAGACTGCTTAAAGAACAAATGATAAAATAGAACTCAAGATTATAATCCATTATGTTTCCTTTTCTTAGAACTGAAGATATAAATAGCACAAAAATTATTTGTTTTGTCATCATGTAATGACAACATCTTTCAGGCTTTCATTACGAGAGATACGAATGAGTTTCCCTGTATTTTCATTAGCATGCCAGGTATGTCAAATTTTGTCTTTTACCTGGTGTTTATATTGATCTAAAAGATTATGACTTATATTTCAAAACTAATCCATTTCTGAACTTGGAAAAAACTTTTAAAAGACTTTTTTTTCCTTCTTTGGAAAGGAAAACTCTGTTTGGATCAGGATTGACAAGAAACTACTCTAATTTACCATGTTAATTAAATGTATCCAACAAATCCTTTTGAAATAACTGACTGTAAAGAACCCAGGAGTCAGGATCATAACCTGACAATTAAAAAAGATCTGGATGTGATGTTAACATTAAATAGGAGAGCTTTTGTGAGCCTTGGTTAGACTGAAAAGTTGAGTCAGTATCCTGTTAGCAGAACATTATAGCCTTTACCATCACCAACTGAAACTCCCCCTACAAGGCCCCACCATTCCTAGAAAGGGCAACCTGCGCATGTGTCGTGTTTCTTTCTATTCCTCTGTCTTGAGGGCTTGCAACAGTTTTCCTTGCTGTGTGTTGAATGTGCGGTTGCATGCAGGAGCTGTGATCTAAGGCAAGAGTCAAGCGTGACTTCCATTGAGTTACCTTGAGTGGCTCTGGCTCAGGCTGGGCCAGTTTTGTGCACATTAGCGACAAATTTAGACTCTTAATATAATCATTTCCTTTTTGACCATGTCTTTATAACAACTTTCGGTAACTTGATTTCATGTGTACCTGTAGATTTCTATTTCTTAGTCACAGCCTGCTCTTGCTCCTTCCTCCTTTTTCTCTTCCTTTCCAATCCCACCATATCACCAGCACTCCCAGAGTGACTGCTGAGCCTCCATAGCTACTGTCACCACCCCCTACTCCACACCATGGACCTAACACGTTGGCCAAGACCCTGCCATTGGCATCTTGTGTGTCAGAGTAGCGTCCCTCTAGCAGAATAACTTATGGCTTGCTCTTTCACTTTTGACCTGAGTGTACACTTTGGCCACTATAATTCTGCTTTTGGATTTACCAGATCTCTGTTTGAACCAAAAATCTTCGGAGTTGTACCCTTCTCATATGTGAACTTACCTGTTTTCCGTTGCTGTTAGTGGCACTTCCAGCTTAGATGGTACATACTGTGCCTCCTTGTTTTCCTTTCGTATCCGTGAGTCACCTTGCTGTGGCCCCTATACACACACAGTCTCTGACTCTTAGATGAACAACAAGGCTCCTTCTCCAGATAGTGTCTCACTGTGACCTTGGAGAGCACTTAGGTCTTTGAACTAGAAATAGACTGGCACCTCTGCTGTGAGGCCGCCACAAGTGTTTTGTGACAGGGTAGTTTGTGGGCCCTGTGACCAAACTCTCTGGTTGTGAATTCTGGCTGTCATTTTGGTAAAGGGTGGCATTGGCCTCAGGTCCCTTATTTTTAGAAGGTAGATGATGGAGACAAGGAAAACAACAAAACAGGAGTGTGCAGGATTGACTCTTGGGTTTTGTTGATTATTGATTAAGGTAAAACATATAGATCAGCAGATGATACAAGTTAGGTGTTTAGTAAGTATTCAGGGGTATTATATCCTTATTTAGCAAGCATTTCATTGACCACTTACATTAGGTATAGTGCTAACATTTTTACGTGACCAGGGGATGATCAACATTTGGGTGACTATAAACCAATTTTCTTGCTGCATGCTGAGGTTGTCAACCTGTTTCTATATAAAGCCCTACTCATAGAAGCTTCTTATATGCCTCTGGGATCCTGAATTAAACTGATCTGGAAGAGGAATAGGAAACATCCATGCTATAGTCAGCCTTGAGCAGAAGTTCAGCTTAGTTACCAATTGAAAACTCATTTGGTTAAAGGAGAACAGGTCATGGGAGGTGTTTCAACTCTCATGCTACTACTTATAATGAATTTTCCTGAGCTCCTCTGAGTACAAAACTGGAGATATTTAATGTAAGCAAATATAGAACTACGTGGATGGTGGTCCAGAGAGCTGAATGGGGAGGCAAAGAAGAGAGTGAGTGGCTGTGGACATGCCTGAGAAACATTGTGCAAGAAAAATGCATTGTTTTCAAATGAGAGGAAAATTACGTGGCTGAAGGAACATATATTTCTCTTGCATTTTTCAAAACAGAGAGAGAGATGGCTTCTAAGGTGAAATTTAGAAAGGATGTCTTTCTTATAGCATTAAAATGCATACCTTCCAGCAATTTAAGTTCATACTGAAAATATTCATATCAGAAAAATCCTTTTGTTTTATTTTGATCATGAATGTTCTCTTCCCTCCCACCCCCATACCAGCCATGTAACTATTCCTTAAAAGTCAAATTGTTGGGGATGATAAACATCCCCAACTGTATGCTTTATATTAGTGAGCTATATAGTATGAAATATATTTTAATTAAGGTATTAGAAGAGTACAATGTCAGTACTCCAGTTATTTTGTTAGAGTCCTTTTGCTATATGCAGCATGAAGCTAATATTTGGTGGTTTCCACAGGCCAATTAAGTAAGATGTCCTCATCTAGAAAATAAGGAGAAAGTGGGCCATTTACTATGTCCATCAGTACTTTCCTTGTTTTCATTTTCTTACAATCCACAGAGGTGTGGCAAAATAAAAATGTTTCTCTCTTTTTCCTCCTCCTCATCTCTTTTGAAAGTAGCTAAATTAGTAACATCCAGCTGTCTGCAGCTAGGAAAATATTCCATTTACTTTCCTGATCCTTTAGCTCCATCTTGAAGATTCTGTGGTTTTCTAAATTAATTGCTCCCTGCAGATCTGAAGCCACCGCGGAAGGTTCAGAATCTATCCCAGAATCAACACATGTGTAGACTTCAAAACATTTCATTGAGAGTAGTAAGAGTTGCTTAAAAAATTTAAAGTATGAATTTTTAAAAATATCTGATTTGTATTTATGATAAAACCCTACGCTTGAAGGATGAAAAGATACCTAAAATATTTTTGAGCTATGTATTATATCTAGAAGCCTATTGATATTTGTTTCTCCTGTGGTGTGATCTCCTATTGGTTTTCCTTTCTCATTCTTTTTTTTCAAATCTTTTATTTATTATTTATTTGGTATAGGGTGCTGCTATGCAACTCTCAGGGGCCAGTGTGGCATGCAGTATGGGGGATTGAACCCAGTTCTTAGTGCTTGCCAGGCAGGTGTTTAGACGACTGAGCTATCTCTTCAGCCACTCCTTTCTCATTCTTTGTTCAGTTTTCTCATTTAGCTTCTGTTTACCTGGTGCATGTCAACGTATTCATTCTTCATTTTCTTGGAAGTGCCTCTCCCACTACCCGTGTGGATAAGTTTAGTTAACTCAAATCTTCCAAGCTAGTGTGTTTTTTGTGTTATAGCATAATAGTATCACAAAGATTCTCTTCTGGAGGGTTAAGAATGTAAGTTTATAGACCAAAAATTAGAGAAAAAGATGGGCTACAAGGATTGCCAATATTTTGGCCCTAGCCCTTCAAGGTCAGTGAGGACTCAGGACATAAGAAAACCTGTGCTGTAACATCCTATAACTCAGTGATTTCCCAAATTTTCTGTTCAGGGAGATTATGGGACCACAGAGGAAAGGGATTGGCAATGTATAGTGTGCCTAGGGAGAGTCACCTAGAGAAAAAAACACTCTTTCTGGCTTTCACAGAGAGCAAACAGGTCAAGCAATGGCTGTGACTCATCCAGACGGCTGACACTGAAAACAGTTCTACAAAGCAATGTACATGGTTTCAAAGTAAATCCTGAGGGAATTTTACTGACCTTGGGAGATACAAAAGTTACATGTTCTGTTATATAGGTCTTGATTTAACTTGGCCTTAACCACTCAGCAGAAAAGTTTAACCATGAGGCATAAAATGTAAAGCTAGATTAGTATGCTGAGTTGTAAAAGGCGTAAATCAACAGCTTCCGACTTTGCCAGTTCTGCCAATAATCCATTGTGATTATGGAATACTGGACTATATATACTACTACTTTCTGTTAGTTTAATGGAAGAAATTTTTTGTACCAACATTGATTAGAAAAATCATCATGTGTACATCCTGTGCCCTGTATAACTACTATGAGGACAACAATATACATCATATCAATTAGTGAGAATGTACTAATGTGTTTTTGAAAATGTCACATTATTTCTTACGAAAAGAAAAAAAATTAAAAAAATAAAAGGAAAACAAAAAAAAAGAATAAAAAATCACAGAGAATATTAGTGGGACGAGGGTGGGAAAAGCATGTTCCAACCAGTTTTCTCATCTTCAGTGTTGGGTTCATTCTTTTGCTCAGTTTGCTTTGGCTTGGTATTGTCCTTCACCAAGCCAGTATACAGATGCAGAAGTGTGTGTGTGCGCATGTGTGCATGTGCGTGGGTGTGAGTGTTTGCTGTGTCAGAGGCTTGGGGCGGGTTGGTGGGGGCCTGCTGAGGTGTGGTCCCCCATCGACTTGCAGCAGATCGTAGGATTCCATAGCTCCCATTTGGGATGCTCTCAGGAATATTCTCTGACTGTGCTCAGAGAGAAAAGAATGTGAGCATGTGGACAACTGAGGTGCTCTCGTGGTGTTTAGGTATGACCTTGGCCTTGGAGGCCCTGGAACCTCAAGTGAGTTACCAATGTCCGTGGATCTGTAGTCTGTGGTCTATAAGATGAGGCTAAAAGCACCACACACTGGATGTGCTTATCAGGACAATTAAATAAAGAAATTTAGTAAAACATTTTGAATAATAGCATTAAATATTCACTAAATGAAATGGCATTTACTGTGTAGCTTCATTTCTCATTAGTGTGTATCAGTTTAAAATCTGAAACATTGATGTTTAGATCTCTGTGGCATTTATTATCCCCTTAGCTTCATAATCGGAGCAAAATCATTCAAAGATGATTGTCTACATACAAATGTGTGTCTGTATGCATTTGTGATTCCAAGTGACATTGACTGACTGCATTACTCTTGTATTTCATTGCCACTCTGATAAATGCTTATTGGGCACATTTCCTGTTTGAAATACTGAACTGACTTCTGGTAATGTAGTGGGGATCAAAAGAAACATGATCTGTAGCCCTAATAAGTGTGAACTACAGTGGGATACACAAACATTTACATTAATTCTAATTTTTTAGCTGCAACAAAAGTTTTAAGGCAAGAGAGTAGGCTACTAAGTGCCTGCTGTGTTCTGAGGGGTAGTACAAAGCTTTCCTGGGACATCGATTGATTTTTTTATTTAGATATAATTATAGACTTAAATGAAGTTTAAAAAATTGTAAGGGATTTCCCTGGTGTTCTTCACCAGGATGTTACTTGATGATATACAAGATCAAAACCAGAAAGTCAACACTGGCAGAATATTGCTGAATGATCTACAGACATTATTCAGGTTTTACTAGGTTTTGATGTTTTAAGATGTATGGTTCGTTAAACTTGGTCCCACGCTTAGCTTTGAGGAAATGGCTTTTGAGTTGTTTGGTGGATGAATGTAAGTGAGCACCTATGGCTGACAGAGGAGAGCTCCTAGAGCCAAGGGACGTCTGCGCTCACACCTCAGAAGGCTAGGGGGGCAGTGATGGCGAACCTTTTAGAGCTTTCACTGACGCGGATGGTCCTCTGGGGTACGTGTGCCTTTGGTTTGGCACCATTGGCCTCGTGTATTCTGTGGCTGAAGAGAAAGGAGATAGCTGGATCTGCACCACTGGGGAAAGAGAGTTCAATTAAGTCTGAATAGATCGGAGAAGACCTGCTGGTGCGAGCTGTCAGTGACCTGCTTCTGGACTCTGGTCTTTATCCTAGGAACTGGGCGGGTCGTTGCCTTACTTGTAAACAACCATGGAAAGAGATTTGCAATTTAGAAAATCACCAAGGCTGAACATGGAAATGCTTTCCGTGGAACAGTGCAGAGTGATCGTGATGGCTCTGTGGAGAGGACTAGAGAATGTGGACGTGTGGTGGAGCAGGAGCCAGGGGAGGGAGCTTAGACAGGAGGTGAGGCCGCTCTGACATGTAAAAAATTATTTAAATTGACATTTGCCAAAATGCTTTCTGCTAAAATTTGAACCATTAATAGTTAGTGACTAGGGGACAGGGAGATAACTCAGGGGCACAAGTGCCTGCCTGGCAAGTGCAAGGTTCTGAGTTTGATCCCCAGTTCTGAAAAAAACAAACAAATAGACAAACAAAACCCAAATAGTTTGTGACCACTTGGAGTGGAAGAGAAAATCAAACTGAGAAGGAACCAAAATTAAGAAGAAATAGAACATATAGATAATGTCTGACAAGAAATGCTCTTGTGAAGCATTGCTTGTGACTTTTGCTTTTGATGCCCCCTAAATGTCTTTCTGTCCATTTTTGTTAGTTCACGTTTGGGTGGTTAATTGTTAAAGTTTGTGTTAAACTTGCTTTTATATTGCTGTCTCTTTCAAGTTTAACGGAGGAGTGAAATACTTCTGTGACAAAGAACAACTAAAGAAATTCATGATGACCAAACTAACCCTCCACAGAGTACTAAAAGATATTCTAGAAAGGGATCAAAATTTCCACAATTCCAAGAAAAACAGAAAAAAAAAAAAAAAAAAGAAATCCAGCAAAACAGAAATCTGTTAAACACAGGAGAAAAACAGGGAACCAACAGCATGAAAATAACATGGCAAACTTAAGTCAGTACTTACCAGCTATAACCAATGTAAGTGGACTCAATTCACCAATGAAAAGAAATAGGCAGAGTGGATTAAGAAACAAAATCCAACAGTGTGCTATTCACAAGCCACACTCTTAACTCATAATGAAATTCATAGACTGAAAGTCGAAGGATGGAAAACAGTGCTACATGCTCGAGAACCTCAGAAAGCCTCAGGGGTAGAAATCCTGTTTACAGACAATCTGAGCTTCAAAATAAGAATGATCAAGCAAGATAAAGAAGGTCACGAGGTCTTGGTTAAGGGACAATTCAAGAGGAAGAGATAGCAGTCCTAAATATGTATGCCCCAAATATGGAATCACCCAACTATATTAGAGAAATTTTAAAGCACATGAAAAATCTAATAACCAATATCAGAGTCTTAACAGGGGACCTTAACACCCCCTTATCTCAAAAAGATAGGTCAAGTAGATAAAAAATTAGCAAAGAAGTAGCAAAACTGAACCGAACCTTTGAACAAATGGACTTAGTGGACAAACACAGAGTGTTCCACCCAACAACATCTGAATACACATTCTTTTCAGCTGTACATGGGATGTTTACTAAAATAGAGCATATACTAGTCCATAGATCATGCTTAAGTATATGCGAGAAAACAAATTATCCTATGCATATTAAAAATGTATCCAGAATCATATTAAAATTGTGAATGAATTAGAGTAAATTTATGCTGCACATTAAAATAGACTGGATAAAATCACAGAATGGTGATAGCCATTTATAATATTTAGTTATTACATCTGACATTGAAATATACTAAGTACTGTACTTCGGCTTACTAAGCAGCATACATCACTTTGAAGCTAAAAGTAGAGAAGCTATACTCTATTAAGCCAAATGCATTTCAGTAATTTTTCTTTGATTCTTATTAAATAAATATTTAAGAAGCATATAAAGAGTGAAAAGAACTGGCCAAATAGCTCAGTGGATTAAAGCACCTGCAAGTAGGCCCAGGGGCCAGGGATTTGATCCCCAGGTCTGCCATTCTGGCTCCACCCCTGGGGCATCCTGAGACAGCAGTTGAGACTAGGCGTGGTGTCCCATGCCTGTAATCTCAGCTCTTGGGAGGCTGTAAACAGGTGGATCACTATGAATCCGATCTAGTAGTGAGACCCTGAGCACCCCATAGACCTTTCCCTAAAATATAATAAATAAATAATGAATAATGAAATGCTGTTGTTCATCATTAAAAAGTTCCATTCAAGTCTTTAAGCATATGGGTTTCAGGAAGACACAAGGAAAACTTCTCTAATGTCTGCATTTAACTGTTTTTTTTTTTATGACTGGCTCAGCCTGCCCTGGAGTTGGGGCTGGTGCAGCATGTGGTGCTGGAGATTGAACCGTGATCTCTGCAGTTGCCTAAGCTTTCCTAGACAGGCACTTTAGGCCACTGAGCCATCTTGCCAGCCCTTAGCTCTTAAAATAAATTTTAAGCAGAACACTTAATTTAGATGTGATACTGTTGCACTCAGGAAGTGGAAGCTTGGGCCAGTTCCTGTTAAAGCAGGGCTCTTCTCCCATTGGAGAACACGGAGGGAGGAGGGGTGCAGCAAGATCTGGCGCCCAGCAGAAAGTCAGTGCGCAGGGCTACTCTGGAGAGTGATGAGTGCTGAGAAGATCATAAAGCCGGGTGTCGCAGGAGTGTCAACAGGAATAGGCAGAGGGAGGACAGGGCACTCCCTGGTTTCATGTAGTTGAAAAGTGCCAGGAGAGATACCCGACTCTCTAAATGCTGGAATGATCCAGCTGTGAAAAAGTCTGATCACAGAAGCCCTGAGCCAAGGAAGAGCCCCATGTGTTCAAAGGACACAAGCAGCCCTGAGGTACTGAGGTGGGACCTGTGGGTGGGAGGGCTGGGAGGGGCTCCGTCCCTGCTGCTGGGTTGAGTTGGTTACATTGCTGTGCCAGGTGTCAAGTATTTTTAGGGAAACACATTTTGTCACTATCTGTTGTACGAATCCTGAGTTGGGTGCTCCTGTCTTCTGGAAGAAAATAACTATTTTCGCAGTAGTACATTCAAAGTTTGGCACTATCTCCCAATCAAGTTCTAAACCTAGTCCCTCAAGAGCTTAGCTGAAGTTTTCTTTGGGTTAGCCAGTGCATAGACTTGGAACTCTAAAGCCTTGATTTAACAAAGGCACGAATGTCTGCTTCGGCTCCGCAGCTCTGGCCAGTTAGGTTTTCTTGTAAAGCAGACAATCATTTTATATTGGAAACGTGTAATTAAGGTTATGCTTTCTTTCATCGATATCCATTGCTGGACAGGATTAAAGGAAGGACATTTGTAAAGCTCAGCTGTAATCGAAGAGCGATGCCCAGTGCGGGTTGCAGAGAAAAGGGAGTTGCAGCAGGGTCTTTTCTCTATCAACTTGCATTTAGTTACAGTTATAGCAACGGGAGTTCTGAGTGCTGTGTTGGTTTTAGTCTCTATGCAGATGGAGCTTTTAAGTAAATTATTTCCTGGTAACCTTTTCCACGGG